>CALNHX010001458.1:0-120000 GCA_940337035.1 Agriotes lineatus
TAATCTAACGCTATCGAAGATTTTCGCCATGTAAATAAAGCTGTAGATTATAGAAAGATAGAAAGATAATATGAGTTTACAAATTAAAAACTCGGAAGAACTCAAAAATTGAGCTGTGTACAACCGGCTTACCAATAGCAATACTCTGTTAAAATTTAGTGCTCATTATGGGAGGGTCTTCTACTAAATCCTTTAGTTGAGCGTAGTATAGTGCCTTTCTTCTAACAATTATTTCAAACTATACCGGGTGTCACACGATCATGGTACTTCCTTTTACGACAAAGGAAGTATTGGATTCATCCCAAAAATTCGAAATTGAGTTTTCAACAGATCTTCACGTTTTAGACGAGGTTTTACAGTCCTCTGAACCCAAAAAACATGTTTTTGTTCATTGGTCTGTCTGTGTGTGTGTCTGTGTGTCTGTCTGTGAACAGCATATTTCAAAAATCTGGTGTGATACACGCACACAACTTCTTTTTACAGTGATCTTATAATTAGCCAAAAATTTGATTTTAAATTTTTAAACATTTGTCAAAAATTTTCAAAAATTACAAATTCTACAAAAACGGTACAAAATAGAGCGTTAGGTGAAGAGACAAATTTTCTCTAGAATTTTAAGCTGAATTCAAAAATGTAATCATACACCGGGTGTTCTATTTAAAATAGGAGTTAATAAAGAAAATAGAAAAAAACAAAGGAAACCCATTTTAGAAGTATAGAACTAGAAAATCACCTATCTCACCTCAATACACATCACAAGAGTAAACATCTACTTCCGGTTATGCGATTTCCTTCAAAAGCTTGCTGTCGCATCTACATAGTACACAAAACTTATATATGAAGTTTCAACGCTATCCCTCTTTTCGTTTTTGAGATATTCTGTTCACAGACAGACAGACAGACATACAGACACACAGACAGACCAATGAGAAAAAATATGTTTTTTGAGTTCAGAGGACTCTAAAACGTGAAGATCTGTTGAAAACTCAATTTCGAATTTTTGGGGTGAATCCAACACTTCCTTTATTGTAAAAGGAAGTAAAAACGAAAAGAGGTATGGCGTTGAAACGTCATATATAAGTTTTGTGTACTATCTACATGCGACAGCAAGCTTTTGAAGAAAATCGCATAACCGGAAGTATGATGATTACTCTTGTGATTTTTAAGTTTTTTCGATTTTTTCAAAAACGGCTCTAAAAATTTTTTCAAACTTCACATTTTTATTACATTTTTAATGTGAGATAGGCGATTTTCCAATTGAATACGTCTAAAATGGGTTTCTATTGTTTTTTTCCCTATTTTTTTATTAACTCCTATTTTAAATAGAACACCCGGTATATTATTACATTTTTGAATTCAGTTTATAATTTTAGAGAAAAATTGTCTCTTGTACGGTTTCTGTAGAATTTGTAATTTTTGAAAATTTTTGGCAAATGCTTAAAAACTAAAAATCAAATTTTTGGCTATTTATAAGATAATTGTAAAAGAAAGTTGTGTGCGTCTATCACACCAGATTTTTTCTTTATAGGGATTTGAAGAGACTTTTGTAACTTGGTACATCGCATGTACTCAATAAATGCCACTTTTTGACATATACATAAATAATTTTTTCCACTTCGCTGTGGATTTTACATAATTTTCTTAATCAAATGACACTATATAACCAACATTTCAAATGCAGTTTTTTTTTAAATTTAGATTATTTTCAACGGCTTCAAAATCAATTCCTAAAAAAAACCCAATGATTCCGAATTTTAAATATTCTGTTAACTGCTATTTTAACTGTATTAGTCGTACTTTTAAATAAAATTGTACATTGGTACCAATACGGCTTCTTTTAAAAAGGAAAGTTTCTTTCCTCAAACCATTTTGAAAATACATATTTGATTACTGATAAATTATATAATTTAGTATTTTCGACAAGAATTAAATTTTTCTAGCATTACTTGGGTCAAATAGAGTAAATCGGAACAGATTGCACCCTTGCCTTAAAAAACAATTTTAATTTTAAAAAGTGGCGACATTTGAAATGTCACTTATATGGTATCACTAAAGTCAGATAATTAAGTAGATTTAAAAAATACTATAATAGGACATTCAGTAAACACAAAAACATTTTATTTTTTTAAGTTGGCATATGCATATAATTTTTGTACTAGAGATTCTGTATTTTGTTTTGCAAATGTTTCCACACCTGTATAGAAGCAGATTTGAATTTAAAAATGACAATTAATATTTTTCATCAACAGTGTCAAAGTAGATATTTTTCTGGAAATTATCAACAGTAATTACATAAGTGGTGATAATTTTTTGATAATTTTAACTAGATTCACGAATCTTTGTTGCTATTAAGAAATCTCACGAGTGGACGAAGTCCACGAGTGGGATTTCTTAATAGCAACAAAGATGAGTGCTAATCTAGTTAAAATTATAAAAAAATATATATCCACGAATGTAATTTTTGTATGTAATTGATTATTTTTTAAACAGTGCAAGTTGTAGATTGGGTTTGATGGAGCTTCCAGATGAGTGTCCTGTTATTTTTAACAACTCCTGCTCACCTACTCCACTTTTAGCTAGTTGTGTTACAGCAGAAAAACGATTTGAGTGGTATGTGAAAAAATAGTCGCTGTAATTTGCTACTAGCAAATAGTCAGTGTAATTTTGATGCTACTAGCAAATAGTCAGTGTATTTTTGATGCTATTGGTCGATTTGAATTTATTTCTCATTACTATTGGCTGATAGGACTGTTTAAAAAATAATCACCTGAACTTTTATAAAATGGAATCCTATTAATATACGCTACGTCTATAGTATCCAACCCAATATTTGTATAATATCCTTAAAAGTAATTATTTACATTTATGTCATATGATAATTAAATGCCACACCCTTAACCTATTTGTTTTAGTAACTTTTTGGTACATCACTTTTAAAATTTTGGAAATTAAGTGCCACTTTGTTTTTATGTTGTATGTACTGAACAGACCGGAACAGACTATACGATGTGTCAAGTTTCAAAAAGGTATCTTCAAAAATAAATTAAAAAATGGTGATGTCATGATCATATTACTTACACCCGGTGTTTATGCAAGCTTTTTGTGGACTGTATTTTTTTCTTTTTAGTTGAAAACGCAAGACTTGGAGTAGAATGTTATTTACTTTTTATAAATCTGTCTCCTCGACTACATTGACACACACATATATATGATATTTTATATTCATTAATTGTGCCTACTAGCTTTGGCTGTAACACCCGGTATAATACGACACCAATAAGCAAACAGAATAATAATAATTAGATAATTTGTTAAATAACTGCATTGATCAGTTTATTTCCGGTTTTTTCCAAAAAAAAAGCTATAAAGCAAGCAAAACTTTCCGGATAATTTAACCCTGTCTGACAGTATGTGCACGGAATATTCCAGTAATGTCACTTCCTGAAATACTCCTCCAAATTATAGCAGCCCCAAGGAGAGCCGAAGAGTCAATGGGGGCGCTATTGTATGTAAATCTGGACAATGAATATTCACGCAACGTAGCGCCCTGTGTGAACCACGCGTCGGCGTCGTGGGAGGCACTTCCGGATCGGAAACAAAACACAGGAAAACCTGGACGACTAGACCAAAGGCCCTACGCCCTACAGCTGAAGCACTCACCTTCTTGGTGCGAATCTTGTGCGCGACGGAGGTGGCGGACTCCAGCAGCAGCAGGTCCTTGATGGGGGCCATTTTCTGGACCTGGCCGTAGTACAGCAGCCTGAAAAAGCATCGTACGACCACCTCGACGAATCCGTGTGCCAGCCGGATCGCCGTCTTCAAAAACTGCTTCAGCTGGCCCATCCTCAGGTGCGCCGAGTCAATTATGCACTGAATCACCAATTCATTTCTCAAATTGACTTAACACGGTAGGCCGGAGTGGTGGCAAGCGAATCCAAAGTGCGCTCTGCTCAGCCTGTCATTTCTACAAATAATCGCCACTTAAAATAAGCCATTCGCAAGTGCACGCTCACAATGCCCGCTTCGACGACGCGAATGATTTGAGCTGTCAAAGCCACGCGTGATTTTGAGCAGTTGTGCAGTTGACGTTTGTGTGGAATGGGCGTGCGAGATAGAAAAGGACGTGTGATGCCAAGAGGCAGCGTTGCCAGATCTAATATTTTCCGTTGATACTGTTACATAGCAGAGTGCTCAAAAAATGTCTCCTGGAAGTACGCTTTGGAATTTGAACGTGTGTCCTCACCGTTATCATTATAACCTCAAAATAGCAGACGCTTGACAATATTCTTGAAACAGCGGCGCAGAAACTACTATAATTATAGGGGGCAAAATGTTTTAACATAACTAAGCTTTATGTTCGACTGTTCCATAAACACTTTATATAGTATTATTTAGCATCCATCAAGTGCCACTTTAGTCCATAGAGTAAAGTAAAACCTGCCAATGTCCAATAGATATTATAAAAAATGTGATTTTATTCAAATTAGGAAAGATTATACTAACTGAAAACTTTACAAATAATAAAGAGGAATTCATCTTTAATACCTTACGGTAATAAGTCATGATACTACTACTACTAAGATAAACCCACGCGCATGGGATAAGCCCATCTCTCTCGCACGCCTGACGTCACTCCGTGACAAATTTCCACAGCAGCAGGCAGTTTGATACGGCGGTTAAAGGTTTCGATTCGGTGTTTAATGTGTTATTCGTTTTGTTTGCAGATATATGTTCGTGAAATTTAATAAATTATAATTAAAACATTGCATTAAACATTTATTACCATGGTGTACTGTGCAGTGATGGGTTGTTTATGCAACAACAACAAAAAGAGCAAGAAAGTTTCCGATTGCCGTTTCTTTAGTTTTCGATGGACAAACATGTTTGCGAACAATGGATTTTAAAGTGTTACCAGCAACACAAATTTAATGTGAAAACATCAAGAATATGTTCAAATCATTTTGTAGAAAGTGATTACTGTTCCAAAGAGAAACTGTTGGAATTACCGCAAAATAAATGGAAGTTGAAAAGTGATGCAGTACCTTCTCTTCATTTTTAACAATTTTAATGGAGAGTCATTAAGATTGACCAAAAATTATTTAAAAGTCCTAATGGATTTAGCGGAATCTATCAATTTAAGTACAGAGGCCAAGCATCTTTTCTTTCGATGCAAAATGTATTTTAAAATTAGAATATTGAATAGAGATATTAAAAGAAAAATCCAAAATGAGGAAGAGAAAAAATACAAAAATTGTAAGATAAGTCTTAATAAAACTTGGTTTTCTTGTGTAAATGTGTAAATTTTGTAAATAACATGTAAATAATATGTAAATAAATAATATGTACTTAATAAATTAAACAAAATTGTTTTATCACTACAAGTTTTTAACACCTACCCATAAAAATTAAAAAAAAACTTGTAATAAAAAATAGTTAATAATATATACCGGGTGTCCGTTCTCAAACTCGAACATAGGAATCTAACATTGCATTGAACGATTTTGCTGACTCCTACTCGCCAATTCAACTTACAGGAAAGATAGTGGTATCAATAGAAAGATAAAATTGTTGCACATCAAATGATACCAGTAATAATAATATTTACTGATATAGTGTAGAAATACTGGAAAAATACCTAAAAATCAAATGCACAATGTTGATTGCCTATGTTTGACTTTGAGAGTGGACACCCAGTATACATCCGCTCGTATATATCACTCATATTTTTCTACAGAAGTATTCTTTTAAAATTAACAATATTTATTTAAATTTTAAAAAACATAAGTTCGTTTTTTTGCGCTACGGATTAAAGTAATAATTTTTGATAATGAATAAGCCTTAAACTTTTCACTCTTCATATGTTGGTATCTTCTTTTACTTTTAAATTTAAATACCCTAGTGTTCAAAATCGTTTATTGTTCGTTTTTTACAAAAAAAAAACCTTTATACAATGCCAAACTTTGAAGATAATTTATTATATCTAGCACCTACCTACTTTATTTAAGGGCTTATTCTATTATGGGCCATAAATCTTACATTAAATCATAAAAGAAATATCTCTTATACTATTATAATATTGAATAAAATGTAATATATCAATATTATAATAAAATATACTACTAAACAGTAACCATTAATAAAAACCGCTTTAAAGCAGTGCATTTCCATACCGTCAAGCAGGATTTTTGTCACGGAATGACGTCATGCGCAATGTAGTACGAAATTCGATCGCCGCGTGGGTTTATCTTAGTAGTAGTAGTATCATGGTAATAAGTAGTTATTCTTGATATTGAAAACGCAATTTACCAGAAGCACACTTCGAAACCATCAAATGTGTCAATAGCAACTTGCATTTTCTGATGCGTCTAATGATACAAATGATATTGTAGATATAAAAGTAGAAGGAGGACAGAAACCCCCTCCACTTTTTATTTGATTCGCGGATTCGCGGTTTAATTCGCGGTTTTATTCGCGGATTGACCTAATTAATTTCGCGGATTGACCTAATTAATTTCGCGGTTTGATCTAATTAATTTCGCGGTTTGATCTAATTAATTTACATATGTGCTACTGATTAAATTACGCATTAGATTTTTTAATTTGCTTCTGGAATTACGCGTCGGACTTCGGCGGCCATCTTGGATTTCTGGCGGGAATATTTGAAATTTGAATTTTTTCCGATTTTTCTAAGTTTAATTTGTTGGATTTGAATTTCGCGGTGTGTCGGCCATCTTGGTGCGCGCGCACTTCTCACGGCGGTTGTTTTTAATTTTCGTGGAAATATTTGAAATTCAAACTGATAGATCTATATCGCTCTCTCTCTCTCTCTCTCTCTCTCTCTTGCATTCACTCGTGGAAATATTTAAATTTAAAAAATCTATTTGCGGCGGACCCGAGTGGGAATCGAACCCTAGTTTTCTGGTTAACAGTCTTAGCACCTTACCGTTGTGCTATCGAGGCGACTTGGAAATATAGGAAATGAACAAGATGCCATTTCGCAGCTGTGCCGTCACACCGTTCGAGTTGAAACAAACTATTTTTCAAAAATTTATATTATGAGAATGGAGAATGTTTAACATATTGTGTTTACAGGCAGACACAATTTTAAAAAAAATTATATATGCAACAGCTTTGCTACTAATAATAATTTTATAATTTGCAATATAGTCGTTGTCCCCAGTTTCTGGTTAATTTCCATTCCCTCAGTGGTTAATTTCCATTCAACCGCGCATAATTTGAAAAGCTATATGAAATAATTACTTTATTTTTATAATTAAAACAGCGAAATCCGCGAATAAATCAGCGAACTTATTTTATATAGCGAAATCACTGCATTACTTTATTCAAAACGCATTATAATATTACGCAATAGCTTCTGGTTAAATTACGCGATTTTTTCTAAGTTCCCTTTTTAAAACAGGTCGAGACTGGTCGCTCTTTGTTCAACCTTGGTAACGTATTTGCTTTGTCCGTCAGAGGCTGCACTGCAAAACACAGGTACCGACATGCTCCGGCTCGAGAGTGGGGTGACTCTGCCGTAATGTTTTTCGTACCTTCATAAAAGTGGCTGCGGACTCTATAGCGCATCAAACTGCTTCACTCCTAGTCGTCGTGTCAACACCACAAGTTTTACCTAAGATGGATCCTCGAAGTGTTAATAAGTGCCAAGAAAAACCAGGCCCCTACACCAGGAGACCGGCCGCAGAAAAAACAAGTAAGAAAACGCATCTTTTAAATAAAAAACAACACGGTGCACCGTCACAACCACCAGCCATGGACGTGGAGGCCAAGGGGTATTCACCACGTATAGATGCCACCGAGGAGGACCTGCGGGTGTTCATTGAGGAGACGATGCCTTCCTATGACGTAGCACCGATCGTGACGCCTGAGATCCGCCAAACCCGACGGGAAAAGAAACGGTTATTATGCGACCTCACTGTGCCTTTAAACAATAGCGCCAGCAAAGTTGTTCATTTGGGACTGGATCCTTATAAACAATTTTCGCCTGTTGCAAGAATTCTGAAGACCGACATTGGAGCTGGTGTTTCCTTCACAGCCGAGTCGTTCATGACTTTTGTGGAAGCGCTACCGAACATGTTTGTGATGGCCAAGCAGGGGACTTTCAGATGTGAATTAACTGAGCACACAGTGGAGTACGTGAACAATGATACCTGCAGGATTATTACAAAGGACCCCGAGAACAAGTTTACTCTTTACGTAACGTATGAAACACTATCAAATTTATTGCCGATGTACAACTTGATGATTGTGAAAATAAATGACTTGAAACGTGTAAAGTGCAATTTCCAAAATTTTGGTGAAGTGATCGTCGACAAAGTAATACATGCAGAAAATTTGTGTCTTGATGATTCAATCATTTTTAATACTCTGCGCTGGACTTTCGCTAACGATATTTTATTGTGGGAACTTGTGTTCAAATTTAAAATGTATGTTATTATAGAACTGCAGAAGTTGATTGATACAGATGAGCGCATGAAACCGTACATGTCCTAGTTTATATGAAATATTGTATGAAAATGTAAATAAAAATGTTTTAAACTGTATTTCTTTTTAATTATGCGGCGAGTGTTGGTTTATACATGAGGTAGGTTGGCCGAGTGGTTAAGGCGTCAGACTTAAGATCTGATCTCGAAAGAGGTCGTGGGTTCGATTCCCGCACCTACCATGTTTTAATGTATTTATTATGAGCGTGTTGATTTTTTAGGTTAGTTTATTCACGACGGCCCTACTGTAATAATCGTTCACTGCATAAAAATGGAGCATCAGTTTTCTCATCCTTTTTCGGCTATTGTGGCAGGCCCCTCAGGATCGGGCAAATCGTTTTTTGTAATAAATTTCTTGAAAAATATGAAAAAACTCTGCAGTGTAAATTTCGCTAAAGTTATTTGGTATTATGGCGAGTGGCAAAAATTGTACGAAGATTTAAAATCTTTAGTCGAATTTCAACAAGGTCTGCCAGACATGACATCTTTTGAGGGGTCCGAACCCAAACTTTTAATAATCGACGATTTAATGAGGGAAACAAATAGCTCAGTCGTGGACATATTCACCAAGGGGAGCCATCACCACAATCTCAGTGTTTTTTTTATTACGCAAAACATTTTTCACCAAGGAAAAGGACAGCGAGATATTTCCCTAAATGCCCATTACATTATTCTTTTCAAAAATCCGCGAGATAGAGCTCAAATAAAGCACTTAACCAGACAGATATGTCCCGAAAATCCTCGATTCCTTCAAGAAGCATACGAGGACGCAACAGCTAGGCCACACGGGTATTTGTTATTCGACTTAAAGCAAAGTACACCTGATATAGCGAGGTATAGAACATCGATTTTTCGCCAAGATGGGGCGTGCTATATTTATATGCCGAAAAAGGGGTATAAAAGCTCGTACACTAACCAGTTTACTCTCATTCACTAGTGATGTCTCGATCAGTAATTAGAAATTCGGAGTTGTTGCGTGCTCTACATAAACTCGGACCAAAGGAGCGAACCGCATTATTAAAAGCCGTAGGCGATAAACAAATTCATTGTATCTGCGAGTGTGTGCATAATACCTTAAAAGGGAAAATACCTTTATCGCCTAATCAAAAATCAACGATCTCGAAGCATAAAGCTGTTCTTAGGAGTTTAGTCAAGCCTGGAGAGTCTATAAAAAAAAAGCGTCAAATACTAATACAGAAGGGTGGCGCTTTCCTACCACTGATATTAGCTCCATTAATTACTGGTGTATTGAGTTCTATTTTCAAATAAGATGGAAAATACCCGAAAAATGATGATTGTACCGCCTGAATTCATGCATCGCTTTAAGGATACAGAGAAATCAGAGCAAAATATATTATCGCAGCTTGACGATGAAATGCAAAAGGTTTTATCGTCTAAATTAACCGATCACGATAAATGGCTACAGTACAATCAGGTTTTACAAAGGTATCTTCATTTTGCGGATCAAACGAGGCAATCAATCAAGATACCTATAGAATCGAACAACAGGGGTATTTCAGACGCATATATTTTATCGACGCTCCCTAATACTTTTAAGAAAAACGGTGAAGCCTTTTTACAGCTTCTAAGAACGTCGGATGAAGTGGAGTGGGACGGCAAGGGTACAGTCAGCATAAAAGGTGAAATTTTGCCGTCCTCCAACATTATTGATTTAATGCATGATGTTCTAAGACCTAAGAAAACTACAAATCCGCCAGGCCGACACAAGTTCCTCGATTACATTAAAGAGAACAATGTACCTCAAGTGCTATTTGGGGATCCTAAACGGCAAAATGTACCAGACGTAAGTAAATCAGATGTGGAGGGTGACGTCGATCCTAAATCAAAGTTAATAGCGACTGCAACAACGTCCAAGCAAGAGGGTTCAACGCGAAAAACACCGAAAACAACGCAAAGATCGATATCGAAAATAAAGGGTATTTCTGGCTGGGAGCGTCTTAAACTTTAACATAGCAGAATGAATTTGGACGCCATCTATTATGATCCGGCCAACCCAGTAGGCTTCGCAGGCGCAAACTCATTAATTTCTTCCGTGAAAAATAATCGTCCCAGTGGTGAAGTAAAGGAATGGCTAAAGAAACAGGACGCCTATACTATTCACAAAACTGCAAGAAAAAAATTCCCTAGAAACAAGTACATTGTTAGCAACATTTTCGAATTATGGCAGGCTGATCTCTGCGACATGCGTAGTTTAGCGCCCCACAACGACGGCTATAATTTTATTCTAACCGTAATTGATGTGTTTAGTAAAATGGCATGGGCGAGGCCTCTTAAATCTAAAACGGCTACTTCAGTAATAAACGCATTTCGTGAAATATTTGCTGAAGCCGGTAACACGCCCATAAATTTACAAACCGATAAAGGCAAAGAATTTGTTGCTAGAGCCGTACAGAATTTTTTCAAACAACACGATATCACGTTTTATGTGACGCAAAACCCTGATGTTAAAGCATCAGTCATTGAGCGTTTCAATAGAACATTAAAAACCAGAATGTGGCGCTATTTCACATACTCTAATTCATACAAATACATAGACGTATTACAAAATTTACTGACTTCGTATAACAACCGCCATCATTCAAGCATCAAGATGGCACCCTCCGCAGTAAATGATGGTAATATACTGGAAGTGTGGAACAATCTGTACAGAAAGGGGATGGGAGTCGACAGGAAGCCTAAATATAAAGTGAACCAACATGTAAGAATTAGTAGAACGAAGGACGCATTCGAGAAAGGATATGAAACTAATTGGAGCGGCGAAGTGTTTATAATTAAAAAAGTGATTCTTAGAAAACCACCTGTGTACGAAATAGTTGATTTAAGCAACGATACGATAGAGGGCGTCTTTTATGAAGAGGAATTACAGCCAGTGACTTTGGATGATAACGCTTTGTTTAAAGTCGAACAAGTGTTAAAAGAAAGAGGACACGGTCAGCGCAAAGAGTACTTTGTAAAGTGGCGAAATTATAACGACAAGTTCAACTCTTGGATTCCTGCAGCTAATCTTCAGCAACTATGAATACAGATGAAGAATTTTATCTAACATTACTTAGCAATAG
This sequence comes from Agriotes lineatus, assembly GCA_940337035.1. NCBI lineage: Eukaryota > Metazoa > Arthropoda > Insecta > Coleoptera > Elateridae > Agriotes > Agriotes lineatus. The sequence goes on from CALNHX010001458.1 coordinate 11,585, forward strand.
TTCTATGAGCTATTTTCCAAATAACACCACAGCACAATTCATAACGCAGCTCCCTAAACGAATAAGGTTACCGGGGCAATGGGTTACAGGTATTGCTGAAGTGCAATATCCATGCTCCTTTTTGGCCGTGACAGATACAGAAAATCTAGTCTATTATCGCACAGAAATACCTAAAGTGCAAGCCGGAGAAGAAACGTATGCTGAGTTGAAAAAAGTATTGCAAAACGCTAATTCATATTTTAAAAGTGATAGAGAGCAAATTTACTATGGTAGCGATGGATGGCACGTAATCTGTATTCAGCCCGGCAATTATGAAAACATTGAACATATTACAGCCGAAATTAACAATCACAGGTTATTAGAAAAGTTGCTGAATTTTCAATATAATAGAGTAACAAAACGCGTGTCTCTTGAAATTAAAACGTCGTCATTGAAAATGCTAGGATTTTCACAACGTCTGGCCTTACAACTTGGTTATAAACCTGATATAAATATAGCTGAAGCACCTGTACCAAGCCACCCCGCAAATATCTGGGTTGGTTTACCATCACAAATGTTTATTTACTGCGATATTGTGGAACCACAGCTTGTAGGAGATGTCTTGGCTCCGCTTCTTCGCATTGTTAACGTGACCTCTGATAATTATAATTACGGTTGCCACAAAGACGCCATATTTTCGCCGACTCATTATATAAATGTCATGAAGAGGGAATTTGAGAATATCGAGATAAATATAAGGACCGAAACGTCGGGTGTGATGCCATTCGAGTTTGGAACGTTGAGTTTAAAACTACACTTTAAGAGGATACAGTAGCTGCTATGGATTGTCCTTATCAACAATACTACACCAATCAGGCAGGTCAAGGCGTTGGAGCTATCTACAGAGGAGCAGCCTACCAGAGAGGTCATGGGATCGGAAGCTTTTTAGGCGGAATATTTCGTAGTATCCTGCCTCTTTTTAAAACCGGTGCTAAAGTTGTTGGAAAGGAAGCTTTAAGGACAGGCGCTAACATTTTAGGAGATGTTAGTGAAAGTCGACCGCTAAAAGAAGCGTTCCATAACCGTGTACAGGAGGCTGGAAAGAATCTCAAACGTAAAGCCGATAGAAAAATTGATACTCTAATGGAAGGATCGGGATATAAAAGGCAACGCACTCTGAATTACAATCAGTCTACAAGAAAAATCGCTAGGAAGAAGCTGAGCAAACCCAACTACACCGATATCTTCACCAGCAAGTAGTTTTCACAATGGCGTTTTTGCATGCGCAGTCTTGTGAGTGTGTTAAATCAGAGTTAGATTTATTCGCTCTGCCCGCAACTCAAACCAGTATCGAAAATGGACAATGGATTTTTTACAAACCGCTTTCCTCGCTTAATGACGATGCACCGATTGAATTTATTGTGCCTGGAAACGGTAACGATTATATCGATTTAAGTCAGACCATGTTATACATTACTGTTAAAATTGTTAAACAAGATGATACACCATTAACCGACAAAGAGGTTGTAGGCCCTGTTAATAATTGGATGCACTCTATGTTTAATCAAGTTGAGGTGTATTTGAATCAGAAGCTTGTGAGCCCGCCAAACAATACATACGCATACCGTTCATACATTGAAACTCTGCTGAATTACGGCAATGGTGCTAAATCAACCCATTTAACATGCACACTATGGTACAACGACACAGCCAATAACATGGATGACATCACTACGCATAATGAAGGATTTGTAAAGCGGAAATTTTTTACTGCTGCAAGTAAGCAAGTCGAAATGATGGGACATGTGCATTCCGATTTATTCAATCAAGAAAAATTTCTTATAAACGGAGTTGAAATGAAAGTCAAATTTATCAGATCCCGAGATTCGTTCAATTTAATGGCAGACGAAGGATCTACATTCAAAGTGAAAATTAGTGATGCCAGCTTACTAGTGAGAAAAATGAAAATAAACCCATCTATTTTACTAGCGCATACCAAAGCTTTGGCGACTGCGCCTGCTAAATACCCCATTACAAGATCCGATGTTAAAGTGTTAACTATTCCGGCTGGTGTGCAAAGAAAATCTTTAGATAATATTTTTCTGGGGCAATTACCAAAACGATGCATTGTAGGTTTTGTATCGAATAGAGCATTTAACGGCCATTATGCAGCAAACCCTTTCAATTTTAATAACTACAAAATCAATTATTTCTCCCTATACATCGACGGTCAACAAATTCCTTCAAAACCTCTACAGCCTGATTTTTCTAAGAATGGCATGTACGTTCAAGCATATCACACACTATTCTCGGGTAGCGGTATACACTTCCTCAATGAAGGCAACGCTATAAAACGTGAAGATTACCCTTATGGCTACTGTCTATTTGCTTTTGATTTAACCCCCGATCTGGCTGCAAATGCAACAACACACTGGAACCTTCTTAAAAATGGCGCTCTACGTTTAGAGGTGGGTTTTCAAAACGCGTTAGAAGAAACTATTAATTGTCTAGTTTATGCAGAGTTCGATAACGTCGTAGAAATTGACAAACACAGAAATGTGCTGGTGGATTTTAGTAGTTAAAAACCAACAACAGTTTTTTAAAATTTAGTCATGCTCAAACATTTCGTCAGTATGGACAGTGCCTTCGTAGATCTGCAAGGGTTCCGTGGTGATAAGAAACAGTTTATTCCGAAAGAAGTGGCTGTTATTTCAGCAGATGGCAACCAGTTAGCAATTTTCGTTTTAAAACCTCCTGCAAAATATGACACTCTGCCCTATTTCGTTAAAAAAGGCATAAACTATCTGGAGCAAAGACATCACGGTCTAACCTGGGATTCTGGTTCTATACATTTTGATGAATTTGAAGCAGAGCTAGCACGAGTTCTCAAAAAATTTGAAAAAGTGTACGTTAAGGGCCAAGAAAAGAAGGAGGTTCTAAGTTTTCTGAATAAAATCGTCGTAAATTTGGAGGATCTCGAGTGCCCGTCTTTAAAAGTTTTGCGAAAAACTACTGCTGCCGTACGTTGCCTCAATCACAACATCCGTTCGCCTGTATGTGCATTGGAAAACATACTAATTTTATCCGACTGGTGGCGCAATGAATACACTGGAAGTTCAGAAAATATTGCAAACAATCCCGAGTCTGTTGAATGTGAAACGCTATGTTTTTGCTTCTGATCAACTCCCTACAAGAATTGCAAGACCTGTGGCAATCATCGTCAACACAGATCCAGCAAACCGACCTGGACAACATTGGAATGCAGTGTATATAGACCAATATGGATATGGGGAATACTTTGATTCATACGGCCGCCCTCCAAGCGGTTATCATTTAAAATTTTTACAACAAAATTCAATCAGCTGGTCTCATAATCCAAAAATTTTGCAAGATTTTAGCTCTAACGTTTGCGGCATATACTGTTTAATGTATTTATATTTTAAAATGAATGGTGCATGTATGATAAGCTTTGTAAACCTGTTCACTGATAATTTAGTTTCTAATGACACATATGTAAAAGCACTATATATCCAATACTTTACCTTAATAAACTTGTTTAATGTTATTTAGAAAAAACACAAATAGTTTGTAATTAAACATATTTTTATTACACACAAAATATTTAATAAATGTATTTACAATATTCGGTTGTTTTATTTACAAAAATTAACAGCCTCTTAAACCTAGCATGCAAAATAAAACTAACATGCAAATAAAACTAACATGCAATTAAAATCTAACATGCAGTTAAAGTTAGCGCAAATTGAACCATGTGACAATAAGTGCAATATTTAATGTACGTTTTGCGACAGTCGTGGTTAGTTTTCTAAAATGATTGAAATTAAATATTATGAAACCAATTGCCACAAAGCGGGTCTTATGAAATGTGAACACTAACCACACGTCGAAAATACGTACGAACAAATAAGCAATTACATGTAAACATAATGCATAAATCAAAAATTAGTTTAAATACTTTTGTTTTACAAAAATATGTGGCTACAAGTGCAATAAGTTGTTGCATAAAAACATCATAAAAGTTAAAAAAGACAATACAAAATATAAAATATTGTTATAAAAACAGTTGATTATAAAAATAACGAAACTATACGCAATATAGGCACTCATAAAAGTTAAAAAAAAAAGACAATACAAAATATAAAATATTGTTATAAAAACAGTTGATTATAAAAAGAACGAAACTGTACGCAATATAAACAATAAACACTAGTCTGCCTTAAACCCATAAGGTAATGTGTCATAACTATCTTCAACGCGCCTACGTTTAGTATACTGAACCCTATAAATTTTCTTTTCGGGCTTAGATATGACTTGATACATCCCTGTACGGGCAATTTTCCGGTCGGTCTCTACATACGTCGCGGCGGCATTGTCAAGAACCATGCTCTTAAGGGTATCAAAATTTACTTTTTCTGCATTTTTGTAGTTTAAAGTTATGCCTTTTACTTTACATACAAATTCGTAAGCGTTTTTATTGGTCGAGAAAACCTTAAATGCATAGTTTTTAGGCCCTCCGCTAACAAATTCCGTAATAAAGCTACCTGGCCCATATTCCCTCATCTCGTCCGTCATATCCCCCAAAAAATCGCCCACAGGAGGTACCCATTCACCAGGCTTTTGGGTCAGCAATATGGAATCGGTATCAAAATACAAAACGCGCTCCCCTAATTGTTCCAAATATTTATATAATTCAAGTCTTGCATTGGCCGTGGTGTATGCAGCCAATACAACATTGACCGTTTTGAGCGAAACTATTCCCTCCTCAGGTCTATCCCAGATTACAATTATCACCTCCTCATCGACTATCATGATTGAATGAACCTGTATTGAAGGATCAGTTAGCATTTTAAAAAAGTCATAGGAATCTGAAAGAATGCTTGTCTGCATCAAATTCTCCCTTTGCCCAAATTTGCCCCAGAATGCATTTAAATTTAATTTTGAACTGTAACGCATGCCAGAATTCAAACAAATTTTATCCTTTTCTAAGGTTACGCCTCTCTTTCTAAATATTCCGCTAAATATTGGTCCTTGGCGTTTTCGTTGTTGCACCAAGCAGGCCACCCACTACATTCCTGTTTTGATTTTAAAAAATTATCGACATATCCCGAAAATAGACCGCCTGTTTTAGTGGCCCTGTTATATTGCACAATATCGTACGACCATATTTCATGAAACTCGAGCACACGGTATCCCAGTTGAACAGCTTTTTTTAGTTCATCGGACACATATGTTCCGGTAAACTTGTCTTCTGCATGGATGCAGTCACCAGGGAAGCTGGTTTCGGCACATAACCTGCATAACACAAACATTAATTTGCCATGCATTCGGAGGGGTAAAACTGGATGATAAAGATTTTGAGGCGGCAATACAGTGCATTTAATTAATCCATCGATTGAATCGAGAGGAAACTGTCTACACTCCGCATCACCAACGTATACTTTAGGATGGCCTACAGGATACTTGCCATATTTATTAACGAAAGGATAAAGACTACAAACATCGAAATATTTTATCTGCTCGTTTTCCTGGCATCTATAATGAAGTTTTACAGCATTAGTACGCCCCCCAAAAAAACTATCTCGCGGATTTAACGGGGTATTTCTAATAATGTCGTGATTGTTTACAAAATTAGCTGCATTATGATTATATTTCAAAAATAAATTAAATTCGCATTCCCACATTTCTACAAGCGTATAACCAGCCCTTCTAATTCTCGAGGCAGATGCTTCTGTTGCCTCGCGACGAACAAACATTGTATCATTTTTCACGTTTGCTAAATCGACGGTTTGGTCAGGGTAGCATTGCTCACAACCGTGGAAATAGCAACCGTGAAAATTATAAACAGTGTTCGTTTCTGCACAAAAACCATCTACCAAAAGACCTTCAGGCAATCGAACTTCTCTATTATTACCGGCATGTTGAATGGCGATACCTTGCTCGTGTCCTACCCATAAAAGCCATTTAATTGCAATCGTCGACTGCCTGTCAGCTAATCTGTATCCGCCCGGTGGAATAATTGCTATAGTGTTTTCTGTCAAAAAATTTCGTCTGTAAACTAAACTGCAACAGCCGGCTATTGTACTGCACTCTCTAAAAGGATCTACTCCATTTTCTTTGTTATAACGTGTCCAAAACTGTATACAAGCCTTGCGCAATATATCGACATCTTGAATACAGTATTTCACTATTGCTTCTTGCATGTCAAATACTACATTCTGTGCAATTTCCGAATTATACCACGCAAGGAAAGTTGTTCGATCCATAGGAGACATTTCATCGGCCATATAGTAATGAGTTGGGGGCAATACTCCAATATAATTTTGATTCTCTAACCTGTTAAATAAATGTGGGAAGTATCCTTTTGTAGCTTCAAAATTAAATGTTTTGGGCAGCTTAGCTAATGCTACAGGCAAAAAATTTAAAGAGTCTATAAATTTAACATTGGGACAGGTGATGCACATTAATTTTGTGCCGGTGGCAATAATTTTCGGGGCCCACTTTTTCTGATGTTTGACAATATGCTGCATAATAAAAGAACCATCATAACCCTTCATATTATGAGCCAGTGCAAAAACGTTAGCGATATTGGCTAATTTAGAAATATATTCTAGCAAACTTTGAACGGGGTTATTTTTAAACACATGTTGACGAGGACCGCAAATTCTGCAAGCCTGCTCGATATCGCCAAGATTAATACAAGAATTGCAAACATTTTGTGCTACGCATAAATTTGGTTCATGCACAAAAACATTATCTACACCGTCCAAAGCTGTCTCTTGTCTTGCCTCAAAATCATAAAAAACGAAAATAAACTTTTTAGACAATTTAGGACTCTTTTTCTTTGCCATATAACATAAATGGCGGGTTGGCATTTCTTTCGCGCAGGTATGGCAATATTTTACACCGCACGTATGACCTTTCTTGTTGTTTTGCCAGTATGTCGTGAGACATACTCCACACCTTTTTAAAGTTTTGCATAATGATTTTGTATGCTCGTCAAAACATTCCTGACCACGAAAATCCCTATGGCAATTATTGCAAGCGATTGGGTCCAAAAATAGGTTACAGGGAGGTTTTGAATGACAACACGGGCAAATATAAGAGCAATTTTTGTGTCTCTGCTTATTATTGGTGCGGGTTAAACAAAATTCGCAGAAATAACTGGTTGTAAAAGCTGCAGTTAAACTGGTTATTACATTGTAATGTTGATCCTCTAATAACAAATTTAATACTTTTTTATTGTGCCCCCTAGGTCCCTCGTAATATTTACTGGCGCCAATACGTGAATTATAAACGACAATGGTGTAATTAGCTAGATACAGTTGGAATTGCTCCAAGTGCTCGCGTGTTGCTCCATTGATTAGATTAACACCGACATTTTCACAAAGCTCATGAGATTTCTGTGTCAGGATTGGATGACCTGCTTTGAAGGAGCGCAAATCTGGATCATTATCTACCCAAGCTTTGGCCAGAATAAGCGATCGGGCAAGACAGTAATTATCATCATTCCTTACAGTTAATATACCCTGCTTCCTTCGAGAAAATTCCTCAAAACTAACGCCAGTCATTCTGATACGTGCTTTTCCATATCCAACAGGCAAAGTGATTCGGTTTACATGCAAGGTCATTTTATCGTGGGAAAAAAACTTGGCGTTGGATTGAAGAATTTTCTCCAAGGTCGACATTACAACACCGGCGTTGAGCTGGTCAACACGGCGGAAAGAAATGCCTATCGGCTTATCGGCAAAATTGTCATTTCTTAAAACTAAACCTATCTTATCAGAAGACGCTGCTCCCTTGGTGATATGCGTGATGATCTCATCGAATGCATTCTGTAAATAAGGGTTTCAATAAGTTAAAACGTCTAGCTCACCATATTTCAAAATATTAACTGAGTATATAACGTTGCAAATGTTTGAAATAATTAAACTATATCAATTTCAAAATTTGTAAAACCGAACTAAAACTACAGCAATGAATTTAGAACATGTGACTAAAAAATAAACTATAAAGCCATTTAAAATCAATAAATAACTTGCGACGCAAATTTAGAGTGGTTGTTTTCAATACACAATATTTTATACTTACATTAAGCCATATGACAGGGTTGCTCGTCGCAGCCTCTACCTCGTTGAATTTGAAGGTCAAGGTGAGAGCTTCAGTGTTGAACTTCTTTATCATCTTGCGACCTTCGTCCATCAACGTAATATACTGAAGTCTTTTCACCGACGACGGTTTTGCAAGAACCAACATGTCCGCAGAGGTCGATGGCTTTGGGTTATTCATTTGCTGTAAATTAAAAAAGAAGTATGTTAGAAACACTTCACCGTAAAATTACTTGTGTGGCCCAAACGGGTTTTATTTTAGTTTCATGAATCAAAATTTTCTAATGGCCGATTTAAATATAAAAATGTCGGGTATACTTACATTTGTCGATGAAATGACCAGGGGCGATTGACGCGTATCTTCGTCCAAACAACGTTTATTAGAACCAGTAGACGTAGATGGCCCATCCTGTAATTTGTGATTTATATGAGTATTATTTAAGTAACGACACCTATGTGATGATTTGAAACGGATAACGACAAATGAGTTTTAAACTAATAGGTTTTAGAATTGTTACTGCAAAATGTAGGAAACTTTCGCACATTTAAAAAATAGTTCGGCAAAACTTACATGTGCTAACATCTCGCCAATTGCAGAAGTCCTTGGGGTAGGTCGTTGCTGCCCCGCATGGTCGGTCTCCAACATGGCGGATGAAGTCGATGGCCCTGGGTTATTCATCTGCTGTAAATTAAAAAGAAGTATGTTACAATCACTTCACCGTAAAATTACTTGTATGGCCCAAACGGGTTTTATTTTAGTTTCATGAATCAAAATTTTCTAATGGCTAGTTTAAATATAAAAATGTCGGGTATACTTACATTTATCGATGAAATGACCAGGGGCGATTGACGCGTATCGTCTTCCAAACCACGTTTAGCAGAAGGCCCCGTCGACGTCGATGCTCCATCCTACAATTGTAATTTATATTAGCGTTTTTAAGTAACGGGGCTATGTGATGATTTAAAACGGATAACGACAAATGAGTTTTAAACTAATAGGTTTTCAGAATTATTGCTACAAAAGTTGGGAAACTATCGCACATTTAATAAATTTCTAAAAATAGGAAATATATTTTTACTTACCGATAGGGAGGCAAACGACTGCTTGGCACGAATTCTTCCGACGGCTTGACACAATTCGAAATAAGTATGAAAATACGACGGTTCCAGAACTACGCCCTCGTTAGTTAGTTTATGCTGAATTATTTTAAAGGCTAGTAAAACAAATTCCTCATTTGTATATAGCCCGTTCTTGAAATAATCAAGAATTTGGTAGGCAGTTAACTCGGATGTGTTCATCGTTGCAGATGAAAAAGCAATTCACACACTGTAGCACTTACACTCACGCTTTCAAAAGATAGCTGGCACCTGCACTACGATGCGACTTCAGCTGCGGGATGTGTCGGAATGAACGAGGTATGCTCGCCTTGTAGTGATTTAGGCAGGAGAAAGCGGTTCGCGAAAGCGCTGGAGGGCAAACCGTTACGTTTCACTGCAACAAACAAAGGAGCCTCGCCACCAAGGTTGTTTAAATGAACAAAACACATGTCTCGACCTGTTTTAAAAGGGAACTTAGAAAAAATCGCGTAATTTAACCAGAAGCTATTGCGTAATATTATAATGCGTTTTGAATAAAGTAATGCAGTGATTTCGCTATATAAAATAAGTTCGCTGATTTATTCGCGGATTTCGCTGTTTTAATTATAAAAATAAAGTAATTATTTCATATAGCTTTTCAAATTATGCGCGGTCGAATGGAAATTAACCAGAAACTTGGGACAACGACTATATTGCAAATTATAAAATTATTATTAGTAGCAAAGCTGTTACATATATAATTTTTTAAAAATTGTGTCTGCTTGTAAACACAATATGTTAAACATTCCCTATTCTCATAATATAAATGTTTGAAAAATAGTTTGTTTCAACTCGAACGGTGTGACGGCACAGCTGCGAAATGACGTCTTGTTCAATTCCTATATGTTCAACAGACCTCGATAGCGCACCGGTAAGGTGCTAAGGCTGTTAACCAGAAAACTAGGGTTCGATTCCCACTCGGGTCCGCCGCAAATAGATTTTTTAAATTTAAATATTTCCGCGAGTGAATGCAAGAGAGAGACAGCAGCTTCGAAGAGCGAAATAGATCTATCGGTTTGAAATTCAAATCCAACAAATTAAACTTAGAAAAAATCGGAAAAAATTCAAATTTCAAATATTCCCGCCAGAAATCCAAGATGGCCGCCGAAGTCCGACGCGTAATTCCAGAAGCAAATTAAAAAATCTAATGCGTAATTTAATCAGTAGCACATATGTAAATTAATTAGATCAAACCGCGAAATTAATTAGATCAAACCGCGAAATTAATTAGGTCAATCCGCGAAATTAATTAGGTCAATCCGCGAATAAAACCGCGAAATCCGCGAATTAAACCGCGAATCCGCGAATCAAATAAAAAGTGGAGGGGATGGCTAGCCCTTTCTACTCAGGGTCATCCGACCTAAAATCTCTAGCCAAGAAGAAGACGAAGCTCTTGTGCAGTTCGCCCTTTTTTCGGATGAATCGAGATTTTGTTTAAATTCTCCCGATGGACGTGAAATGTAATATCTCTCCCAGAACTCGTTTTCATGGCGGTTCTCTAATGGTATGGGCAGGAATTTCGTTTGATGCCCGCACGGACTTTGTCATTATTGAAAATTGATCCTTCACAGCTGCTCGATACATTGAAGAAATCTTAGAACAGTATGTGGTACCATATGCTCCATTTATTGGAGAAAATTTCATGATCATGCATGATAACTTCAAGAGAGCAGATTATTTGCGAATGTATAGTTTGCTAAAGTATGTCAACTGGAATGAATTAAAATCTCATACAGATCCAATAAAGCAGTGGGCGGTTTTTATCAAAAACTTTACAAAGTAATGAATGCAAGCATTCTAAAGATTATGAGTTTTAAATCGAACAATTATCCAATTTGGTTCAACAAAGAGATTATTGCTAATTTAAAACAGCAGAAATACTTTCACAAAAACAAGCAGAAATCAGAATTCCATCTGAAAGAATTCAAGCGGTTGAGGGCGGTCTGTAAGAGAAACATTAGGGCAGCTTATCAAAATTGTTTAAAATCAGTTGAAAACGAAATATTAGTTAATGTAAACAGTTTCTGGAATTTCATAAACAAAAACAAAGAGAATCGCAAGTATGAGACAAAACACAGATACTGTGATGTCGAAATATCAAATACGGATGACGTGCCTAATAAGTTTGCAGCTACTTTCATTCAGTTTATAATTAATCATCAACCTATAATTTAATAATAGTAATTTACGATACAAGTGCGTAAAGCTACTCTTTAGGCATGAGTGGGGTAGAGTTAAAACGTGAGTGGGCGAGCGTTTTAAGCCCCACGAGTGACTAAAGATGCTTTACGCATGTGTACCGTACAATATTTTATCTACGATAGAATCTAAAAAATACGGTAAATATAAAAAATATTTTACATGTAAATTAGAATTACTAGCAACCGGTCCGAATTTTGAGTGTTTTAAAAATTTTAAAACACGTTGCTACTAACTACGTGCCTAATGATTTTTTTAAGCACGTTGCTATTAACGACGTAAACTAACGAAAACATGTTATTAAACCGTCGTTTTACAAACTTAAAACTGCTAACGAAAAGGCAGATTTAGAGATCCTGTATATAGTTTACTAAGAGTTGGGCAAACAGTCTGATTTGACATACATTTTTGATCCAAATTAGATATTTGACATATGTCGAACAAAGAGGTTATGTGAACCAACCTTGCTAATGTTCCTTTGATGGGAGAGTTTTCAGAGTATTGATCATTCTTAGGATCTCTAGAACCGACTATTAGGAATATACGGCCAATTCAGTTAATATTTAGATTTGCATGTGCGAATCTATCGTCCGTAACATGTTACAAAATATGTCAAAAGACACTTTTATCACACATGCCTTGCAAAAAATGATCCAAACCAATCAAAATGTATCCCGTTCTTTGCCCAACTCTTAGTAACCTATATACAGGGACTCTAGGCGGATTCATAGATAAAATAATATTATAGAATGCAAAGGAAAGAATTAATGCTCTTATGAGATTATATGTGAAAATCGTACGACACTCATTAATGACCAATAGAAAAATCAGTTCACGAGCCGTATCCAAGACAACAAAAAAATTTCTTGGAAATTTTTTGTAGGTAGACATTGCTTCTTTTTAGGGTTTTTGTCGTTACGATTTTCTTACCGAATCTGCATTCGAGCATTAATTCATATCCGGAAATTATTTTTCGTGCACTCAACAACGTCATAATTTGCCCTCGCGTCCCGCTCGGGCAAATTAATACGACGTTGTTGAAACGCACTCAAAAAAAATTCCGGAAAGAATTAATGCTCTTATGAGATTATATGTGACAATAATTTTTGCGATTCAGATACGAGTTTCTGTGGCGACGAAAATAGCGACGAGTGCTTGCACGAGTCGTTATTTTCTAAAGCAACAGAAACGAGACAATCTGAAGAGCAAAAATTGTCGGCAATATTTTGACCTAGAGTCCTATTCGTCTTGACAATTTAACTTTTAAATTGTTGAAAATGGTCAATAAAAGTACTCCTAACACTAAAATTATAAATTCACAAAGCTAGTGGCTTTTGAGTTATATCCATAGTAACCGATCCTAGCAACATTTTTACAAATAAACAAACAAAACTTTTCTAAAAAGAAAATCCAATTTATTTGTCATTAATGGATTCAAAACGTTTTAGTGAAGTTAGTTTGGATGTAATTAATAAGTTAGTGGAGCAAAATAAGCCAAAGAATACTACAGTTGCACAGAAATCCTGTTGGGCGCAGTTTTCGAAGTTTTGTGAAGCGAGAAAATTTTCTTTGCAAACTCAAGTTTCGGCATTCCATCTAAACGAATTACTTACAGACTATGCTTTTAATATGAAGCACAAAAATGGTGCCGATTACAAGGAGACGGTGATAAAAACAATGTGGAATAGTACCGCAAAACTTCTGCAGGAAAAATATTATAAAGAATTCAATATAGTGATTAATCCATTCACCGGAATTGAATTCAAAGGGGCTAGAAGTGCTAGAGATTCAAAAAGACGACAACTGCAAGTATATACTGACAAAAGAAAAGAAAGTATTGAGTACAATAAGATGATCACAGTATGGTACGAAGATGATCCGTTGGGTCTGCAGATAAAATTTTTCCTGATAGCTGCTCGCGAACTGGCATGGCGCGACGGTGAAGGTGTAAAATGTTTGGTGCATTATTTTAAACAAGAGATGGATAATTTTGGCAACCCTACTGGAAGATACGAATACAATCCCATTTTTTCTAAAACATGTTAAGGAGGAAATCGTCGTATGAGCGATTCGAAATGGTTAGTAACCAATATGATGGACCCAAACTTGTGTCCAGTAAGGTGAGTTTTCGAAAATTGCATTGTAGCAAAAATAAACACTTTCACAGTTTTAGGCTTTTGCATAAAATGTTGGAAAAAAGAAGTTCAAATATCACAACCGACCGACTTTTTTTGACCAAAAATCCTTTCTGGAAGGCAAATGAAAGTTCTTCGTGGTATAAGAACTCTCCAGTTGGAATCAACGAAATGAACAAATGGACTAAAATTAGCGCAGAAAAAGCTGGTATTGACATTAAAAACAAGAAGGTAACTAACCATTCCACAAGATCTACAGCCGTTTCCCAGTTAGCAAAAGCTGGAATCCCCGAACAACAAATTATCAAAATTACTGGACATAGTTCAGTAGGATCAATTCGACCATATCTCCAAATGGATGCGGAACACCATTCGAAAATTATTACAGAGCTCAGAACATCCGGAAGCTTTTCAGAAGAAATTTCAGGGGACACCACATTCTATAACCCCAAATGTTTATAGTAATTGTACCTTTAATTATTATAAATAATGTATGAATTGTTCAAGATGTTTGAAGCATTTTTGTAATTTGTAGGATTCAACAATAAATGTGTTTGAAACTAAACAGTTAATATATTTTTTTAATTTTCTAATGTCAAATATAGTACGATCAAAAATTATTTTCATCTAGTATGACTATGAATCAGTTCCTAATTCATGAATGCAACTATAAATCACTTAAAAATCAAAAGTCAAGTTTGAAGTTTAAGGATAAACAGTTGTATTCATAAATAAGGAAATATCATACTAGATGAAAATAAGTTTTGATCATACTTTAGTTACAGAAAAAATTGTCGCTGAAATAAAGCTCCTCGAATTATTGTCACTAAAATAATCGTTCGATTGGTAGTTTATTTTGAAATTGAAGAATGCCATTGGTTGACAATGACACCAGTTAAATTGTCAGAAAATGAATTACAAAATATCAATTCCCAAATTTCAAATAATCAGTCAAACAGTTCAAAAAACCATGGCTCCATCCAACTAGCAAAGCTACCTCCTATTTTTAAAAATGTATATCGTACGGCACGAAGAAACAAAATTAAAGCTGCTTCTTACAGACAACGTTTAAAACTGTACGAAAAGTTTGAAATTAAGTTAAAAAGTAAAGTATTAGGACAAGATGCCATAAATTTTTGCTTGTCACAATTAAAAAAGAGGAATATCAAGTCAAAAGGACGTAGATACGCCACAGGCCAAAAATTTTTTGCATTGTTGTTTTATAAGCAATCCGGAAGATGTTACTCAAAGCTAAGAGAATTTTTTGCATTACCTTCTCGGCAGACAATAATGGCTATGCTAAATAAAGTACCCATATATGCTGGGACTAATAAAGTACTATTTGATAACTTGAAAAAGGCTGCTTCAAAATTAGCTGATAGATACAAAGCGTGTGCTCTTATTTTTGATGAGATCTCGATAATGCACACATAGATTACGACAAAAATAATGATACATTTTATGGCTTTCAAGATATCGGTTGTGAACACAGTTTTGAAATTGCAGACCACGTTCTTGTGTTTTACCTTCGTGGACTTTTCAAAAAGTGGCAGCAACCAATTAATTTTGGTTTTTCTTCATCTTCCACGAAATCTTCAATTATTACCCAATTAATAATATCATTGGTGAAAGAAGTTCAAAATTGCGGATTAAAAATTTTGGTTACAATTTGCGATCAGGGACAACCTAACCAAGCAGCTATAAACAGTCTACTAAATGAATCTAAGAAAATATATTTACAAAAAGGTGAAAAAATTCAAAGAAAAATTATAACATCAAACGAAGAAATTATACCTCTATTCGATATACCACATATGATGAAAGGAATACGAAATAATTTGCTCACAAAAAATTTAGTATGGGAAACAACAGAAGAAATTATCGTAGCAAAATGGACCCACATTATGGAAACATATTTTAGTGATCAAGCTAGTGGTGAACTAAGAGCCTTCCACAGAATTACAGATTTGCATGTTATTCCAGAAAAGATTCAAAAAATGAAAGTTAGGAATGCAACTCAAGTGTTAAGCCATTCAATGGCTTCAACTATGGCATTAATAGCTAAATGCGGTAATTAATAATATCTAGTTTTTTTATTTAGAAGGAACTTACCGCTATGTGTTAACAGGTCATAGTCACAACAAGTTAACCGAAGGAGCATTAGGATCTGCAAAAATAATTCACTTTTTTGATAAATTATTCGACAGTGTTAATGGGGGAACATTGCGTCCACGTTGCGTTGTGGCAATCCTATTTCTGGTGGAGTATTAAAAAATTCAGGACATAAGACATTTTGGAAAGAAGCTATTCAAATTTCTGAAAGTATGTACTTCACTGACGAATCTGAGAAAAAAACAATTCCTCCAACCTTGAAAAATTTAATAAAAACGTTAGAAGGCTTTTTAGAGCTATATCAGATTTTGATAGAAGGTGAAAAATGTATTTTTTTTGCCTCGCGCATTCAATCAGGATGCAATTGAAAATTATTTCGGCAAAATTAGAAATCAGCGAAGCAGAGCAATAAATCCAACAACGATTCAGTTTCGCGATAGTTCTAAGTCGTTGTTAATTAGGGATTTCTATAGTTCCACATCAATTGGAACAAACTGCGAAAATAGGAACATGCCGAATTTATTTAATATTAGTAATTTAATTGAAAAAAATAGTACCTACACCCGTAAAACTACGGAACCATCAGTTGAAATTTTTAATGTTAACAAGTATATTTCTAATCTACCAGAATTTGAATTAGAAAAAGACTTACATCAAAACATTATCGGATATATATCTGGTTGGATCACGCGAACATTAAAAAATGTAACTTGTGAATATTGCAAAACTAAAATTATTAGTACACAATCCACTAACGAACAGTTTCATATGTTAATCAATGAAAAAGAATATAATTCAAAAAATAAAAGATTGGTGTATAGTAAATTAGATTTTATCAAAACAATCAACAAAATGTATAATATTTCTAAAATTGTTTTAAGTAACATCACGTCTGTTGAGAATGTTAAAAATAAAATTTGTGGTTTGTTGCCGTATCATGCCCAATTCCCTTTTACATGCGCACATAAAAACCACCTTGAAAATGAAATTCGTGATAAAATAGTATATTTAACAATATTTAATTTTGTTAAAGGATTGAATTTAATTTTAAGTGGCAAAGATACAGGTAATATGTGCTTTAAAAATAAAATGTATGCAATGTACAAGAAAAAGTAGAAAAATAAAAATCGAAAGTAAAGTCGAAGTTTTAATTTGTGAATTATTATTAGAATTTTAAATTTAAATTAAAAATAAATGGTACCTACCAATCAGTAGGCTGTGAAACCGCACCGTCCACAAGCCAACAGATGGCGTCTTAACTTTTTTTTTTATATCGAGTTTGCGTTCTACACGAAGTATTATTTTATCTATGGGCAGATTCAACAAAATACTTTCAATTTTATCTTTTCGCGCGCACAGAACAATTTACAAACGCCATCATATTAATATCAGAGCCAGTGTACATAGGAGAGTACCCCCACGTCCGCCATGTTTATTCCTCTGCCATATGCGTCACTTTGAGTTTTGTAACACAATTCCGTCAATGTGAAGTTTGTTGGCAATCTAAAGCTTTATTTGAAATTGGCAAGACTCTAAGTCTATGTCAAATTCCAGGTTAGCAGGTTACATTTACGTCAGTTTTGACACAAACTGAAGCAATTCATAACCTGCTAACCTGGAATTTGACATAGACTTACAGTCTTGCCAATTTCAAGTAAAATTTTACACATAACTCAATCAGTTATTGCTAATGGGAACAAAAATGGCAGCGATGGCGGCATTTTCACGGATCAAAGAATGGCGGTACTCTCTTATATACACTGGCTCTGATTAGAACCCTTTATAATACAAGCAGACGCATGTCGCACAAGTTGCATAAAATCCTGCATCACAGTACTTTCGCGTTTACATGTTGGTGGACATGATGCAACCAAAACATAACCCTACAATGTCAAACATTTCAGTCGCTGTGGGTTATTATATTATCTATTCTCGCTGTTCTAGCTTCTAACCTCGTGTTTGAGTTGCCAGCTGTCTTCGTTTTCCTGTGTTTTTTGCCTTTTATGCTTTGCATCAAATGTATACACATTAACCTATTTTCATTTTCTGAAAAGTAACTAGTTTTTTGAATTTGCCACTTTTGTGATGTGATTCAAAATGGCTGACAAGCATGCTCGTATTATAGAGGTGCTTTAGCTCTGATTAATATAAAATTTTGACTTTTCTACGTACGCATTTTCGTCAATTGCAAATTTACTTTGTTGCTTCTGTGAAAATCCATTTTGTATTTTTATTCGTACAAAAATGTCGAAAACACATAATAAATGCTTCGTGGCAACATGTAAAGATTATAAAACAACTAAGGTCTTTCATCAATTTCCCTCAGATAACTTTTTACGAAGTAGGTGGTTTGAAAAATTAGGTATACACCCTGGTAGGAATTTTTAAAATAAGATCTTTCAGTACTTAATATAAATTTTATTTTAATGCAGATACCGGGTGGCCATAAATATCTGATATCACACTACCTTTGGAATCAACACCGCTTTATTAAAGTGATGAATCCAACTAAACTAAATGTCATTAATGTCATCACAACTAAAATTACTATCTGTCAAAAATTATTACAGGTTGCAATAAGTAATGAAGTTAGAACAGGAGATTTTTATAATCGAGTCGTAGGCTAAACTGCAGAATCCGGGGCACAAAAGTGCCTGGAACTGCTGTAATTTGTAGTTTACATTTTGAAGACGATTGTTACAGAGCTGTTAGTCGCAAATTATTAAAACGTACAGCAGTGCCTAAGCTCCATACAGTAATTATTGAAACAAATTTTTTAAAGATTCTTCACTAACAATATGCTTTAAAGAAGTATTTCGAACATTCCTGCTGGTATACCAATCCAAACTGACACTTTTCCTGGACCTGCAAACATTCCTTTGCTTTCAACTCCACTTTGTTACCCTTCTAGTTACTTCCAATGTGGTTAGTATTTATAAGTAGGTACTAGGTACTAGAATCCGTAAATACTTAAACATTTTATTTGAAATTCTAGACAAGGGATAAAGGCATTCAGGTCAGTGTAATTACCGAAAACCTAATAGAAAACTATAAAAAGAAAATCAGAGCGTTGAAAATGCAAAATTCCCGACTAATTTAAAAAAAATTAACTAAAAGACCAAGAAATATTGGAACTGAGGAAAACAATACAATATTCAAATTGTGAGACGGTAAAAAAGATTCAATAAGATGCAGTTGTTAACAATAATTTGTATGCAACTTTTTTGTTTGATCAAATTTTAAATTACTGTAAATCAAAACCAAGATTTTCTGAACAAATAATTCGAAATTGTATCATTTGGAGAATATCTTCGCCAAAAGGTTATGAGGTTTGCCGTTCACATTTGCTAAAACTACCGTCTAGAGCAGTCTTTCCCAACCTGTGGTACGCGTACCACTAGTGGTACGCAGAGGCCAGTGCGGTGGTACGTGCTGCTCTGCACACGGGGAAAAAATTTGTTTTAAAATTTGGTTATTGAATAAAAACACATTTTTTTAAAGAATACATTTCGACAATTATGGCAACATAACTTCTTGCCATGCTGATCAACTTTTATTCGCAGTACAGCTTCAAAAAGTGATGTTGAAAGCTTATTTCTCTTTTAGTTTCAATATATGTAATATTAGACAATATTCTTTCAACATCAGCATTCTTGTGTGGAATACACAAAATAATAAGGGCTAGTTCGGCAATATTTTTAAAAATATATTCCTCGTGAAAATCTTTTGAAGTACAAAATAAATGTTTAACTGATTGCATTCCTTCGTGCAACTGATATCGACATGATAATGCGAATTGACAAAACTTATTTATTGTGTAAGTACAATAAATAAATGTTACAAGAATTTTGCTTAATCGTGGCAGTGTAAGTTGGCGTATTTGGCAGAGATATTTTCAAAGCTTAATGAGCTCAACCAAGCCCTGCAAGGAAATTATAACACTTCTTTTCGGGTTCATGATAGAATAAGTGCTATGAAAAAGAAGCTGAATCAAGCAGCAAAAGAAGCAGAACAGAAAAAGATATCTTTGTTTCCAACGCTTGAGAATTTTGTTGAAGAAAATTACCTGAAACTGAGTCCTGCACTTCTGACAGACATCAAAACACACTGCCTTAGTTTGATTCAAAGCTACAACCTATATTTCCCTGAAGACTTTAGCAAATATTTCTGGATCCAAAACCCCTGTGCTGATATAGACGTGGCACCAGAAATCTTTACTGCGAAAGAAAAGGAACAGTTGTATGAACTAAATTGTGACTCAGAACTACAGCAAAAATTTTCAAAAATGTTGCTCGTGCATGTCTGGGTTGAAAAGCGTGCGGACTACGCAGAAGTAGCTGACAAAGCAGTTAAATTTTTACTTCCCTTTACAACTTCTTACTTGTGCGAGACAACATTTTCTTCACTTGTGTATCTTAAGAACAAATATCGGAATAGACTTATTAGTGTGGAAAATGATCTTCGTTTATGACTGATCAATCTTAGACCAGACATTCCCAAGCTGGCTTCTAATCTTCCAAGCTCAGTCTTCTCATTGAAGTTTTCTTTATTTTTTTGTTGTATTTTCCTTACAGTATAATGTTTTTTTTTAATTTTAAACTTACGCCATGAATTCCTTGTTCATATCAATTAATAAAATATTGTAACACTACACAGAATTTTATTTTTCAGACTTATGGTTATAAAATGGGTTAGTTAGATTAGTAAAATAACAAACATACTCCATCCATAACTACCTCCACGTTACTAAGTGGTACGCAAAATATATTTGTCTTGTGAAGTGGTACGCCAGGAAAAAAGGTTGGGAAACACTGGGCTAGAGTAAGGTAGGTTAGGTGACAAAAAGCTCAGCTGCACAATATACACCGGTAGTTCAGAGAGCAGCTAGATCTTTTTCTCACTCCGAGTCCTTGAAACTACAGGAAAGCACTATTCACACAGAAAAAATCTAGAAGCAAAGCTTACGTGATGCTTGTAGGTAACAAGAGGTTTAAAATTAGTGCAAACATTTTAAACGTTATCTGTTATTTGTTGATCTATCTGTTTAGGTATATTATTTGTAAAGACAAGAAAAGTTAAGTTACTCTGAGTTAGCATAAGATAGGTTAGCTTTACTTTAGAATAGGTTAAGTTAGGCTAGGCTAGAGTAAGGTAGGTTAGGTGACAAAATGCCATAATCAACTTAAAATAACTGTTTTTTCATTAGTTAAACCTTTATTGTCCAAAACCTTACTTTATTTAATAAATTCAGAACTGTTGTAATTTTTTCGTGTCTGATTTTCTTTTCACTGCTGTCCAAATAGGTATATGATTTGAGGTAATACAAACTACGAATTATCAATTTCAGAAAGTCATACCAACTGTTTTGAAAAAACTACATCTCTTATGCTGAGAATGATTACATCTAAGAAACTACATAGTTAAACTATAGTGCCCGCCTTGCAGGAATATATTCATTAAAAATAAATTTCTGATAATACCATTCAAATATATATTAAATTTGTACTATGGCCATTGTGAAAGAACTGGTTATAAATTCTGTTTGATGAATTCTGTGATAGAAGCACTCAGCTCACTTACCCCTTCCATTGTCGTTCTATTTCGACATTCCATACTTGCACATTGTAACCAATCATCACTAAGCTTGTTACAATGTAAATAAATATTTCATTACAGATTATAGCTCCCAAATTAATGTGCAGATTTTGTCGCATGTGCAAACGTTTAACGTGAAATTATTCTTTATAAAATTTATTTGAATTGGAATAGATAGACTATTGTCTCATATCAATGCATAATGACTAATTTCCCAATAATTTAAAAATAGTAGTTGTTTGAATCTCCTTTTTATTTTGTAATTGCTTCTAGGAATATTTTCCCTGCCTCTGATCTGATCACAAGCTTGGCAAATAAAAAATCATATAGGTACGTTTAAAAATTTATTGTGAAGAGTGAAACATATATTTTCCTATAGATTACAAATGTGAACTTATATTCATCAAACAGCACCGAAAGCAATTTTTGGAACACAATAATGATTTAATTACATTTGGTGATGTCTCTCTAAGAATCGCTGCTGCTGGAACTATCATACTCATATTATTGTTCATATCAATTAATAAAATATTGTAACACTACACAGAATTTTATTTTTCAGACTTATGGTTATAAAATGGGTTAGTTAGATTAGTAAAATAACAAACATACTCCATCCATAACTACCTCCACGTTACTAAGTGGTACGCAAAATATTTTTGTCTTGTGAAGTGGTACGCCAGGAAAAAAGCTTGGGAAACACTGGTCTAGAGTAACACTTCACCGTTACAGCGGGGATGGTAGAAACGTAACTGCTCTCATAAAATCTAGACTTCAGGTAGAAGCAAAGTCTTTACTACCTGTAGAACGGGTGTGCAGTCTGGTAATTGACGACATGGCGATTAAGGAAAAATTGCAATACAACAGAGCACAGGACCGATTACATGGTTTAGAAACCACAGGTACAACAAGAACAATCGGCAAAAGGCCAGTATTAGCTAACCAAATGCTTTGTTTTATTATTCACGGTCTTTCAACAAAATTTACGATACCAGCTGCATATTTTTTCCATAGATCGTTAAAGACATCAGATTTTTCTCAGTTAACTTTGAATGTCTTAAAACTGCTACGTGAGTGTGGATTTCTGGTAATTAGAATTGTAACCGATAATCACAAATCTAATGTGGGATTGTTCAAGGCATTTTCAAATAACAAACTTTCTACGCACATTCAACATCCAATAACACCAAATATGCCACTATTCTTTAGTTTTGATTATTGCCATGCAATAAAGAATGCAAGAAACATATTTCTCCACCATGACATGAAGGCTGAAGAAGGTGTTATTTCTTCCACTTATTTAAAAAAACCTGTATCAATTACAGAGAAATTTAATTAAAAAGCCTGTTAGATTTTTAACAGAAAAACATTTATATCCCAGCAACTTCGGGAAAATGAATGTTAGACGGGCTGTACAATTATTCTCGCCTACTGTAACTGCTGCTTTAGAATATTTAAGACAGTACTCAAATTCGCCTTATGATTTCTCCACATAAAAAGCCACCATTACGTACGTGGAAATGATGTATTTATTTTTTCAGTTACACGACGTTAGTGACAAAACAAAGCACGTTACTCTACTGGATGAAAAATGTGCACCGTACATTTACATTAATGATGAAAGACTGGTCTGGTTAAGAGATGTATTTCCAGTATATATTAATTCTATACAGGAAACTTCAAAAAAAGGTGGCATGAAAGGATTAACTAAGGAAACTGCAAAAGCACTAAAGTTCACCGCACAAAGTACTGCTGAATGCATTCAATATCTTCTTCAAGATGTCGGATTTTATTATGTTTTAACAAGGCCTTTTAGTTCAGATGCTATTGAATCGATGTTTAGCGACGTTCGGCTAAAAGGTGGCTCGCAGGACGCCACAGATGCACAGGCTGCAGAAAGTGCAAGTAAAAGAATCGTCAAGTGGGGAATAATTTAAACATCGGCATCTGCTAATGTATTTTCTGAATGTGACTATAGCAGCAATATTGGACAAATTCCAGATACTGATAATGTGATGTCATGCTTTACAGTTGAACTTCCTGAAGAATTAAAAGAATTAATTCTAGAATTAAAAACCTTTCTAGTCACTTAGATTATGGAATTGTGTCTCCTTCAGTGGCTTTCTTAGCAGGTTATATTGTAAGAACTATAGAAGAACGAACCGAGTGTGAAACTTGCTTAAATACAATTTTAACCAATTCCTGCTCAAATCCGCTACTGGCTCTTATAAATCTACAGGATCGTGGTGACTTGAAATACCCTAGTAAAAATTTTACTTGTTTAATAAACCAACTAATTCAGCTGGTTTTATAGTAATTTATTATACAAGACGATAAAGTTAAAGTTTATCCACGAGTGAATCGTTTAACGTCGAGACGAAGTCGAGACGTTAATGATTCAAGAGTGGATAGAAATATCTTTATCGTCGTGTATAATACAATATTTTTTTTCTATAGCAAGAACTTTAACAATTTCAAAAGAAAATAATGACAGTCAATCACATTTCAAAATGTCAGTAGCTAGATTGGGTTGCTACGATAATACGAAGCTGTCATATTTAATTTAAACAAAAGTTAGAAAATTAAATTACTTTATCTATCCTTGATGTTAAAGTGCTACTTTATCTACCCTTGCTGTTAAAGTAAAACTTGACCTTTTGTTTTGAGTTGATAAAAGCACACTTTAACATGTGCTATAGAAAAAAATATATTTGAATATTTACCTCAGGAATGCAATCCTTGTAATATATTAACCGTTCTCCTTCTAGATCCCTCCAACCACTTCAAATTTCTTTATCTGCAAGATTCATACCAAAGATATATGTAGTATAATGTTAAGTAAATTGCTAAAACCAGTAATAACCAACCTCGCTAACACACGGACAGATAAAATATATGGAACGCCATTGCATGCCAAACCTCATTGTCGGAAAGTGCTAAAACTTTGAAATCAAGCGGATGACCACCATTTCCAAGGGCATACAACTGGATAGACGCATCTGGGTCGAACGATTCTAATTTTCCAGGCTCGACTTGAAAAATAGAAACATAAAACGGTTCTTTTTAGAACCACAAAATGCAAAATTAAGAATAGTTCTGCTGACGCTAGTTTCAATTAAGAAGTCTTTTAAATGCAAAAAAATAAGTTTATCCGCAAACGTCACAAAAGTGACAACTTATTTGTCTTTATTGACAAGGTAAAAGTGTCACTTTATCTGCCTAAGCAGACAAAATAGCGACTTTTGCGTACTTTATCTGCCTAAGCACACAAAATGATTGCTCTCTTTCTTTCTTTCAATGTTTGTTCGCTATCTCCTCCGAAGATACTGGACCGATTAAATTGTATGATGGCTTAAAATTTTGCTAATTTTTAGAATTAGTTCGTAGGCCGGTTTTTATTTTCAAAAAAGTACGAAAAAGTTTTAATTTAAATAAACCTTTAAGCAGCGGATCGGAGCATCTGTCGCCGTGGGTTATGGTGTGACAGCTGCTGTGGCCGTGTGCTATTAGCACGGGTGATACAGTATGTTCATATATCATTACAGTTGCGCGTTATCTGAACAACAGAGGTTGGCGCAGGGGTACAGTGCTAGCCTGAAATTTACCTGAATACGTTTGCGGATAAAATAGTATATGTTATTCGGAGTAAAAGTGACTTTATGTGGCTTAGCTGAATTATTTGCCTCACTAACGTTCGGCTAAATAAACTTCAGCTTCGCCACATAAAGTATCACTTTTACTCCTAATAACATAATCTCTACTATTATTAGAGAATATACAGAATTAATGTAAAACTAACCGAATTTAACATTTCAGTCACAGAACAATAATCCAGTCAACAAACCAAAACTGACAGATAAAAGCTGGTTCTGAACTTCAATCCCCGGATATGCCGAGTCACAACTTTGTAATGCTATTTGTCGCAAATGAACAGGCCGCTGAGAGCCGGCAGGCACGCTGATCTAGAAGGTCGTGATCAAAACTATTCAGAAGTTGTGCTAGTGGAAAAATAGTTACTATGGTTTCTACCGAGAGACAGAAGAATGATATTGTAGATACGAGGGGACCGAGAAAAGTTCTGCCGATCTCGTTAGGCCATGGAAAAAAACAAAATTTCTTGAATGTCATAATTGTCAAAGTTTTGGTAGTTGTACCTGCAAATTTCATAAAGTTTCGTTTATTAACTTCTGATTTATAAAACAGAATATAACAGGGAAATCGAAAATGGAAAAAATTGAGTACCGCGCTGTAGTAAAATTTCTCACAAAAGGGGAAATTTACTTCACGGAAATTTCGGAACGTTTAAGAAATGTATATGGGGAGTCTGCAGAATCTACAGTTAGACGTTGGGCAATAGAATTTAAACATGGAAGAATAAGCTTAGAAGACGATGAAAGAAGTGGGTGCCCTGCAACTGCACAAAATGAGAAATGGTGGCAAAAGTGGAAAAATTAGTTATGGAGGACAGAAGAATTACGGTGTATGAGATAGTAAGAAGTACAAAGATTAGCGATTGGTCGGTAAGATCTATTTTACACGATCAGTTACACCTGAATAAGGTATCTGCCAGGTGGGTGCCACGCATGCTGACACCTTTTCAAAAGCAGGATCGAGTCCACATTTGTCGTCAACTTTTGAATTATTCTGACCCTGATAATTTTTTTGACAAAATCGTTACAATGGACGAAAGCTGGGTTCATCACTTTGATCCTGAGACAAAACAATCCAGCATGCAGTGGCGGCACAGTAATTCGCCGCCCCCAAAAAAGTTTCGAGTCAAGCCATCGGCCGGGAAGATGATGCTTTCAGTTTTTTGGGATTCAAGAGGTGTTATACTCATAGATTTAAAAAAAAGACATACGATTACTGGAGACTATTATACGTCTCTTTTAAGTAAATTGAGGGAAAATATTAAGCTGAAACGTGAAACGCAGGGGAATGCTTAGCCACGGTGTCCTGCTGCAGCATGACAACGCCACATCCCATGCTTGCGTTGCAGCAACTTCAAAAGCGGCCGAATTGGGTTTCCAAATTTTGCCACATCTACCATATTCAGCTGATTTGGCACCCTCTGATTACCATTTATTTAGGAATCATTTACGTGGAACGCATTTTAAAGATGATGAAAGTGTGAAAAATGCAGTTTCCCAGTGGCTGGAGGAGCAAAATGCAGACTTCTATAAAGACGGGATTTTAAAGTTGAAGCGTCGGTGGCAGAAATGTGTGGATTTGCAAGGAGACTATATAGAAAAGGTTAAAATTATACAAAACGTTTCAAAATAAAAAACAAGTTAATCTTTGAGAAAGGCAAAATTTTTCTCGGTCCCCTCGTATTACTGGTAAAGTTGTAAAAGAATATTTCGAAGATGAAGCATTTCTACGAGTACAAAGGCTGGCCAGTGTTATTTCTGAAATGGTCGTCAAGAAGATGGAAGAAAAAATTGACAAATGGTTAGACAAGTATGACATAATGGAAAAAACCATAAAACGTTTGGAGACCGAAAATGAGGAGCTACACGGTGGTCTGGACGATCTGGAGCAATATACTCGCCGCAGCAATTTACGTATCTTCGGAGTCAAGGAGGTCAATGAAAATGTCGAGGACGAGGTGCTAAATGTCTGCAATAATAGATTGGGATTATCTATCACCCACGATCACATTGATCGGTGCCACCGAATTGGAAAGCCAAGTAGGTACTTGTAATAAATGCAGAATGCAATTACTATCACATGTGAAACCGATAACTTCTTAGATCTGCTGGGTAAGCATGATAATCTAAAATCTGTTTTTCACCTTAATATAAGAAGCATAAATAAAAATTTTGATGAATTTGTCTTATACTTACAATTATTAAGAACTAATTTTGATGTTATTCTACCTACTGAAACTTGGAATATTGAGTATGACCTTACGAAATATTCTATGCAAAACTATAAAATCTATTATAACAATGGGAACCCCAGTGGTATGGGGGTTAGAATACAACCACGGTATGTCCTGCCTGTCGTAAAAGGCGACTAAAAGGACTAGAGGAGTAAACCTCGATAAACAATCCTTGCTGGGGCAGAGTGGTCTATCCAGCAAGTACATAGACCACCCGGTTGTGAAAGTCCCTGTTCATAAAGGTGTCGTGGTTCTTCGTTGTCCTTCTCCATTTTGAAGCGTACCCATGTCACCGTAGACCCGGATTCCGGCATGGGGTGGTAGGTCTGGCCAGCCGAAGCTTAAATGGGTTGGAGCTAGAGGTCCGCGGCTCTGTTGTTCCGGGACCATGGACAATCTGCTCCGTACCAGCGCGGACCCTGCTACGGAGGATTCTGAGGCCGTTCTGTGCGAACGCACTTGCGTTTTTTCTTGACTGGCTTAAATTTTTGTATAATCCTTGGCGTTTCCTGTGCATTATATCTGTTTTTGGCCCAAAATATTTACATATTCTTCGGCGATGGAGACTCGCCAGAGTCCGGGTTCTCCTATCTTAAATGTTACAGAGATGGGAGGTAGCTCGAGACCCCCCTCTAAAGATGGTGTGGGTGATGGTATTGACCCTCATCTTAATATTATTGAGGTTGAGTCCTCCTCACCACCAAAGGACTCATTTCCTCCTCTGAAGAAAAAATCTGTGAGCAGCGAGACGATGGGTAACTATCCTCGGTTCCTGGTCATTGAGAGAGTGGATGGTGATTTTCAAAAGATTAGTCCATTTTTAATAGCAAAGTCATTATACAGTCTGGTTGGAGAAACAAAAAATATTCGAAAAACTAAAGATGGGTTATTAGTGGAAACTGTGTCAAATAAACAAAGTAAAAGACTTTTGGATATAAAGAGATTGGCTGACTATTCTGTAAAGATTACTCCACATAGAATATTGAATTCCTGTAGAGGTGTGGTATATTGTCGGGACTTCCTAAATTCTTCCATTGAAGAAATCCTAGAAGGACTACGAGGGCAACATGTAGTAGGAGTTAAGCGAATTACAACTAGAAGGAACGGGCAAACGGTTGATACAGCTAATCACATACTTACGTTTAATCGTAGTGATTTACCTTCAACAATTCGCGGGGCTTGGTACTCGCTACGCGTGCGTCCATATATACCGTCTCCAATGCGCTGTTTTCGATGCCAGAGATTTGGACATATGTCTGACAAATGTCAAAATGTACAAATTTGTGTCTGTGGTAGGGGACTGCACGTGGGCGAACCATGCATTGAACCCCTACAATGTATAAATTGCGAAGGAAACCATTCCGCTCGATCACCAACATGTCCAGTTTATCAACAAGAACTGGCAATTAAAAAAATAAAGGTAATCGATAAAGTATCGTACATAGAAGCAAAACGAAGCAAAACGGTCCTTCAACCGTTTTGCCGAATAAATCATTTGCAAGCGCAACAGAAAATGCGACGCAATTGCTAGCATCTAAAGAATTTGCTAATCAACTTCTTCAGGTTTTAGCTCCAGGTATTATTAAAATAATTAAAGATCAACAGTCGTCGCTTATTCCGAATTCTCAATACTCATGTGCTAACACATCAACAAGTAATCGAACTATTGAAGTAATCGGTTCTCCATCACGGAATGAGGTTACTGACACAGTAGAAAGAGACATAGACTCCACACGAGAAAGTTCACAAAAATTATCATCTCCACAGATATCAGAATATTCAAATAGTTTGTCAAATCAAATGGAAACAAGCGAACAAATTGAAAAGAGAAAACGAGAAGCATCTCCACAAACTAATTCAGCAAATTCTGCAAAAACGCTAGCATCCGTAGAATCTAGTTTGGAATCGATTGACCAAATGGTACTCTCTGAAATTAATAAGAAGAAGAAAAAAGGTTGGCCTAAGGGGAAACCCCGGAAGCCAAGATCATAAGAGAGGGTGTATAAATTTCTTAGTCTGTGATAACTGCTGTGATAAAGTTAGTCGATATTACATGTGTATATATGTTTTTGTCAGTTGTTTTTATATTATTTATTTCTATATTTATTTTTATGGATTATCTATCCTCCATCACTAATACTAATAATGCGTTGAACATTGCTACATCGACTAGCGATGAAATACCGCTATTATGCACTGAAACACATCCGTATCTCAATGTTTTGCAATGGAACTGCAACGGTTTCTTTAACAAATTACCAGAAATAGATATGCTTATTAACCAATACTCACCGATATGTCTATGTATCCAAGAATCAAAATTCCTCGAATCCAAAAAAGTTACATTTAAAAACTACAAAATATTTAGGAAAGATGCTCAGGATGGTGTAAGAGCTCATGGTGGCGTAGCAATTTTTATTAAAAATGAGTGTTCCGCTTCAAAATTACACATAAATTCAAACCTACAAATTGTAGCCGTTAAGGTTACATATCCTATTGAAGTAACCATATGTTCCATATACTTACCCACCTTAAATTGGACCTTCCAAGACCTTACAAACATAATAAAACAACTCCCAACTCCATTTCTTATTTTAGGTGACTTTAATGCCCATAGTAATTTATGGGGTTCCTTAATAACAGACCAGGCGGGTCATATTATTGAAAAATTTCTGGAAAACGATGATATAGGAATACTAAATACTGGAACGCCGACTCATTTTTCCTCCAGATTTGGCACTTTTTCTGCGATTGATCTTTCAATCTGTTCAGCTTCTCTTTTATCATCTATAACTTGGTCTGTTGATGCTGATCTCCATCACAGTGACCACTTTCCTATCACGCTACAATTCAAAAATTTTCAATATAATAACCAGATATACTTACCTGAAAAATGGTTGCTCAAGAAGGCCGATTGGAGTTATTTCCAGGAAACATTAACAACGGCTTTTGAGAATACTCACCATCTCTCTATTAACGAATTTACTGTTATGATTCACGATGTTGGTAGCACTTGTATTTCAAAACGTTCAAGAGGAATTTTAAACAAACTTCCAGTTCCATGGTGGTCTGACGAAATTAAACTTTCAATAAAAGAAAAGAAAAGGGCATTGCAGAAATTCAAACGTTATCCAACTCAGGAAAACCTAATTAAATTTAAAAAGATGAGAGCAATAAGTCGCAGAGCAATATTAACTGCCAAAAGGAAATCGTGGCAAAACTATGTATCGTCCTTAAATACGAATGCGACCCTTAAAGAAGTCTGGGATAAGGTTAGACGAATAAGAGGAAATGCGCCAATAAATTCTATTACATCCCTCTCTGTTGATGATACACTAGTAACGAATTTGAAAGATATGGCAAACACATTAGCAAAAAAATTTGCACAATCGTGTAATGAGGAAAATGATGAAAACCGTACTGAACATAACAAAAATGTTACTACCGGAGATAATTACCCTTACAACTCGCCGTTTACGCTAGAAGAATTAGAATACGCAATAGCGAAATCCAAAAGTAATGCTCCAGGTCCTGATGATATTCCAATTGATTTCATCAAAAACCTTACTCAAAAAGTGAAACATCGTTTATTAGAATCACTTAACGCTGTATGGAATGGCGACAATTTTCCTGAGTCCTGGAAAAAAGCTATAATAATTCCCATCCCCAAAGTACAAAATCCGTCTGAACCATCACACTATAGACCGGTCTCGCTCACAAGTTGCATTGCCAAATTATTAGAAAGAATGGTAAATTTCAGACTGAACTGGGTTTTAGAACAACAAGAGTTACTGGCGCGCTACCAATTCGGTTTTAGAAAAGGTCGCTCAACTACCGATGCAATAGTGTTTTTGGAAAATGCGATTAATAACTGTTTCCTTTACAACTTACATGCCTCTGCCATTTTTGTTGACATAACAAATGCATTTAATACTGTACGACATGATGACATACTTTTCCAGCTCTATGACTGGGGTATAAGAGGAAATTTGCCGCTATTTATAAAACGCTTTTTGGATGGCCGTATAATAAACGTCAAAGTAAATGATACTTTATCAGATCCATTTATCCTTAAACATGGAACACCACAAGGATCGCCGCTAAGTGCCACATTGTTCTTAGTAGCAATCAACTCCTCATTATTGACGGTTAGTAAATCAGTAGTTTACTGCGCATACGCAGATGATATTGTGTTATTCAAAGCAAGCAACAGGAACGATGGTATTCAAGAAGCACTACAAAACGGTTTGACAGAACTCTCACAAGCTTTAACAGAACGAAATCTTTCGATATCGATAGCTAAAACCAAAGCTATACATTTTTGTAGAAAAAGGTCCACTTGTGCTAATCATCCTATATTTATCTTAAACGGAAATGAAATAGAAAATGTAAATTCTTTCAAATATCTTGGAGTATTGTTTGATAGAAAGCTTACATGGAAAGCTCATATAGATTACCTGGTTTCTTCTTGCAAGAGAACACTCAATGTCATTAAAAATTTGGCTCACACTAGCTGGGGAGCTGAACGAAACATCCCCCTACTCCTTCATAAAACATTAGTACTCTCGAAAATAGATTACGGTTGTGTAGCATATGGTTCTGCTAAACCCAGTAGACTAGCACCACTAAACACTATCCACAACTCTGGTATTCGATATGCTACAGGAGCATTCTACACCTGCCCAAGGGCAAGCCTATATGCAGATTCAGCACTAACTCCCTTGAACTTACGACGTGAGAAAATAATCGCTTGCTATAGAATTAAGCTGCATGCTCATGTTGGACACCCGATCTTATCCCTTTTCCAGAGTGATATATTCTCTGCCCGCTATCAAGAAGAAGATACACGGAATAAATCATCGTCTACCAGATCAACTACTGTAATGGCTACCTTATCTCTGCCAAAACAATTTCTGCACTTAACCGAAAAGAAAACAGAACCACCATGGCTCGAGAAAATACCCGAGATCAGATTAGAATTGTTAAAGGTAAGCAAAAAAGATATAAACGCAGGTGCAATTAAGCAGTGTTATCTACAATTAATACAACAATATCAAACTTTCCAATTCCTTTTTACGGATGGTTCTAAATCTGACAAGGGAGCGGGATATGCAGTAATATATAATGATGAAACTACCAAATACTCATTGCCATCCAACACCAGTGTATTTTCTTGCGAATCATTTGCCATACGAACTGCCCTGCAAATATGTTTAGCATCAGATCATGTCTCCTTCATAATTTGTACAGATTCATCATCTGTACTGGAAGCAATTGGAAATAGATTCACATTAGATCCAGTGATACTAAATATAAAATCTTTATATGGGCTTCTTCTTCGCTCCAACAAAACATTAAGTTTCATATGGGTACCCAGCCATGCTGGAATAGTAGGAAATGAAAAGGCAGATTGTGCTGCCAAAGAAGCCGCAGAGGGAATATGCGAGGCATCAGAGAAACTGTACAGCATTAAGGATATAAAACATCAAGTCACCACTACAGTGCAGGAGAAGTTTCAAAATACCTGGAGAAATTATAACACTTACTTAAAAAAATTCTTGCCTGTAATAGGAAACTTTTCATATCCCACTAATTTAACTAGAAAGCAGCAAGTTGTGTTGACAAGAATTCGTACAGGTCACACACGGTTGACTAAAAAACATTTATTATCAGGAGAGGACCAGCCAACTTGTAATGAATGCAACTTACCTTTAACAGTCAACCATATATTGCTAGAATGTAAGAGAGCAAAAATCCGTGGAAATCCGGATCTTAAAAACATAGATAGCAATTATTTACTTAGTTTTGTGAAGCAAGTCGGCCTTTATCAACTAATTTAAACAAATTTACATATTACACCGTATGGGCTAATAGCCAAAGTAGCTGATGCCCAAAATCAATTAAAAAAAAAAAACAATGGGAACTTCAATCAAAATGATGGAGTAGTTGTTTATGTTAGGGAGAATATTAGCCATAATGTTCAGATAATTGATTATAATTGTGGTATTTCGTTTCTCCGCCTCAAATGTGTTAGAAATGGTATTTCATATGGCATTACAGCAGCCTATCGTCCATCTTCCAGCAATGTAGACGGATTTTTGCTTGACCTTAGATCGACGCTGTGTGGTTCTAATCAACAAATTGAAATTTTTACTGGAGATATTAATATCAATATTCTGGATGCCAATATTTTTCATCATGCGACTATTTAAATATGATGAATGAATTTTTATACTTATATATATAAGCTCGACAAGGGTTACTACAACTTCTAAATCATGCATTGATAATTTTTTTATTAAATATGTTAATAAATTAATAACTGATGTATTTCCAGTAGTTACTGAATCTTCAATAACTGATCATTATCCCATTGTTTTATTAATTAAACGTGATCCTTCTACTAATCATCTCAATATACTTAATCTGATTAACTAAGGATAACTATTTTAAATTAAAATTAGAACAAGTAGAGGGCAACCTGCGAAAAACTTGGCAAATCATTAATGATGTAACAAATTCGACAGTTAAAAAACCTGAGATTGGTTCCCTTATAGATAGCACCGGTGATATAATTGATAGTAATAAAGTCAAAGCTAATTTTTTTAACGAATATTTCCAGAATGTTGTTATTCATATGTCTAAACAGATAAATGTAAAAGACAATTATAAATTTCCGGTTTATTCTAATACCAATTCCATTTATTTAGAACCTGTCACTGAACTCGAAATTGAGAAACAAATTATATCTTTGGAGAATTCTAATTCGTCAGGAAGCGATGGTATAAGTAACAACTGTATAAAAAAATAAGGCAATTTATTGTAAAACCATTAAAACACATTGCGAACTTATCCTTCCAGAACGGCAATTATCCTAAGATTTTTAAAACTAGTTTAATTATCCCAGTATCTAAATCGGGTGATAAAACAAATGTAAATAATTATAGACCCATTTCTCTTACGAATGGTATTGCCAAAATCATTGGAAAATGTATCAAAGAACGACTAATTAAATTTTTTAATAAATTTTATTTACTATCTCCTAACCAATACGGATTTCGTGATAACACTGGTACGAATGACGCTATTTATGAAATAACAAAGAACTTATATAAAAACTTATATAACAATAAGAAAACGATAGCAGTCTTTCTGGATCTTGCAAAGGCGTTTGATACTATTTGCGACAGTACTCTCTGCTACAAATTGGAAAATATTGGAATTAGAGGCTCAGTAAATATAATTAAATCATATCTATCAAATAGAAAACAAATAACTACTGTCAATGGTGAACAAAGTCATGAATTAATTGTTAAAATGGGTGTTCCTCAAGGCACTGTGTTGGGACCTATTCTTTTTCTTGTATATATAAACAATTTGACTAAGCTCAACATTGACGCCCAAATAATTTCATTTGCTGATGACACGGCTATTATATTTGCAGCAGAGAATTGTGCTGAATTGGTGCGGAAGGTTGAGACTGGAAAGACTTTGGTAAAATATAAATTAGATAGAGTCTCCCTAAACACTAAACTTAACTAAAACTAAATTTATATACTTTTCTCCATACCAATTACAAAATCAATCCATTCATGACATCTGTATTCACACATTAAACTGTTTAAATCTAAATAAAACTAATTGTATTCACAAATTATTAATGAAGTGGAACAGGTTAAATATCTAGGCATTGTTATTGACTCCAGCTTGAAATGGAAGGCTCATATTGAGGAATTAGTTAAAAGAATTAGAAAAACTATATATAATTTTAAAATACTTAAAAATATTTCGAAACCAAGAAAAATTAAGTGTTTATTATGCATTCGTTCGTCTGTGATTCAATATGGCATTATTGGATGGGGTGGGATTTTAAACTGATATTTACATTCCTTGGAAATTTTACAAAAATTGAAGATCATTTTCAACGAAGATTATAAATATCCCAGTGAATTATTGTTCACTGAAACAAATATTTTTACTGTTCGTCAACTTTGTATGCAATCCTTGGCTATATTTCAGACGACCACAGATGGTTATAATACTAGATGCAAGAAAAATTCATTGCGTGTAGTTCTTAAAACATACTCATAGAAATATACGTAATTTTTATGTCCTAAAGTTTATAACCATATTCCTGTGAATATTAAATGCTGCTAATCATTAAATGCATTCAAGCTAAGAATTATAAACTGGATAAGGTGTAACCCCTTGGATTGATATGCTTACATAAGTAGAATAGTTGAATAACTAAGGTTTACGCACTATATTGTTTATTCTTATGATTCATAAATATTTTGTTTATTTATCTTTTATTATTATTTATTATTATTTTTTGATGTTTGGCAACACACAAGTTAGCTTTTGTGGCCACTATATTCTGTATCTGTAAATATTAATTTTGTAATTATAATTGAAACTTTAGAGTAGGAACAATTTGACAATTGTCTGTCAAATTTCATTCCAAAATTTAGAAGATTTTTTCAGCTAATTATGTTTTTGAAATCTGCATCCACTAATGGTTTTTTTTATAAACGCATTAGTTGTCTCAAAATATTCTAGTGATTCATTTATGTAATTGTTGGTTGATACATTTTTTATTATTGAGTTATTTAGTGTTTAAAAATTTTTAAAAAATCCTTTAAAATTGGATTTTTTTGGTTTTAATCACTCTTCTAAAATGATTAGTATGATTCTATAGGATAATTGAAACTGTATCTGTAAATATTAATTTTGTAATTATAATTGAATACATTGAATTGAATTGAAAAAAAAATACCGTCTTTTTTATACAAAGCCTGTCACGAATTGTTGAAACAGCCTTTATTTATTATATTTAATTTAATATTAAAGTATAGTACTTTCCCTAACCAGTGGAAGGTAACAAGTGTTGCTCCCATTCATAAATCTGATAATAGGGAGGATGTTGAAAACTATAGACCTATTGCAATATTATCTACACCTGCAAACATTTTTGAGCAGCTTTTATGTGCACAGTTATCCAGTTATATAAAACAGTGGGTCTGTAGTGAGCAGCATGGGTTTATGAAGGGACGTTCAGTTGAAACAAATTTAATTTACTTTACTAATAACTATACTAGTGGAGTTCGGGACGAAGGTGGACAAGTAGAAGTTATATATATATATATATATATAGATTTTGCCAAAGCCTTTGACAAAGTCAAACATGATATATTACTTCAAAAATTTAAATCATATCTGAAAGACCGGCACCGATTTGTTAAATTTAATGAAAAACTTTCGCATAAATACCCCACCCCCTCGGGTGTACCTCAGGGCAGTAACTTGGGGCCGTTATTGTTTGCTATTTTTATAAATGATTTGCCAAAAAGAGCAAAGTATTCCTGTTCTCTCCTGTTCGCTGATGATTTGAAAATTTTTAAGAGAGTTTCCACAATCCAAGACTGTGACTTACTGCAGCATGATCTAACGGAAATTTCGAAATGGAGTGTTGATAATGATTTGTTATTTAATGTTTCTAAATGCAAAAGTATGTCATATTCACTCAAGATTAAAACAATTGATTATAAGTATAAACTTAGCAACGTCACGTTAGAAAAAGTTAACCCAATTCGGGATTTGGGTTTTGAGCACGTATTTGCCAAATGGCCGACTCCATGGCAATTATAGCATTTAGGTCTATGACGCGGGAATGAGGTACCCGTTCGAACATTTCGGTCTTCCCGTTTGTTCTTATTGTCCTTAAATGTTGGTCTTGTGCTTTGCTGACTTTGTACAGGCTGTTTTCCAGTACTTTGAGTCACCAGCGTTGACAAAAAGGATGAGTACAGCACTTCTGGGTTTTCGTATCGGCCTGCACGAGCGCCTGTTTGTATTACTTCGTTCGGAATACCATCAATCACAGAAGAAACGGCTTGTTTTTCCGATAGTTCACATGCTCGAATGAGTTCCATTTTACTAAAGTAATATTGGCTCCACGATTCGGCTTCATCCTTCTTTCTGATCAACATGGTTCTTAGAGAGGTCGCGAAATCACGATGATCTGGGAATGCTAGAAGGATTTTTCGTTTCCATTCCTCCCAGCCATAATCGTATTTAGAAAGACTATCGTACCACCTCTTTGCAAGTCCATCTAAACGGCTCTGCATATAACTGATTTTCGTCACATCATTCCACCCGTTTGACGCTGCCATTTGTTGGATTTTATATATCCACTGCACAGCCGTCAAATTCAGAATTCCGGTTCAAAACGCGGTATACAATTAAATTTGTCCGAACCGAACGCGAATTGGAAACTACGTTGTTCCAATAAACGCCATAACAATAAAGCGACTGGTGCCTGATGACTAAATTGCAAGAGTTCGGTTCTCGTACGCGACTATGTGTAGAACAACGGTCTCACTCCTATGAGTTAGAGACTCTTGCCGTTGTTAGTTCTTTGCTGCATTTTCGGGTATACTTGATTAGTCTTCAATTTACAGTTGTGACTGATTGCAATGCTTTGCGTACTGCACTAACAAAACGCGACCTGATCCCAAGGATAGGTCGATGGTGGTTACAACTCTCGGAGTTCGATTTCTCGGTTGAATATAGATCCGGTGCGTCCATGTCACATGTGGATGCTCTAAGCAGAAACCCAGTGTTGGCGGATTTTCAGGACAGATCGCATCTCGGTTCTTACGATGAATGTTGTCAAGGACGATTGGATATTATCGGCTCAACTGAATGATGAGAGATGTAAATACATACTCGAAGTGTTAAATCGTGCACCGGTTGACGCCGAGGAACGCGACCTTCATAAACAATATAAAATACGACAGCATCGACCTTATCATCAGACTGAAAACGGGTCACGATAGGTCGTTCCTAAATTAGCACGTCGACAAATTTTGCGGTATTATCACGATGATATGGGTCACTTTTCTCTCGATAAAACTTTAGAAATAATTAGTAAAACTTATTGGTTTCCGGGGATACGACGTTATGTTGCAAAATATATCACAAATTGTTTAAATTGTTTGTATAATAAGAAGCCGACAGGGAAAAAACCGGGGTTATTAAATCCGATATCAAAAAATTTAACACCGTTCGACACCATACATTTGGATCATTTAGGACCGTTCGTGAGGAGTAATAAAAAAATAGTTACTTATTGGTAATTACTGACGAAGCCGGACAACTCGGCGCCGCCATCTCGGCGCCGCCACTTCGGCGCCGCCATCTCAGCGCGGGGCCAGCTCGGCGCCGGGACAACTCGGCGCGGAGCCATCTCGGCGCCAGCCAACTCGGCGCGAGGCCATCTCGGCGCCGAATTCAAATTTTCAAACTACATTGTGCACTACGTAAGAAAATTATTATCAAAAAATAATAAATAAAGTGATCGCCAAAAAGCTGTCATCAAATGAAAAAAAAATTATTGAGAATTTCTTGGAAAATCAAACACTGACGACCAGAGGTGGTTGCAAAGTGATTACAAATGAACCAAACAAAAGTTGTCACATGACTTCCGTTATCAGTAACATTTTACTTTTTTTAAAATATTTATGAAGCATGCATTTACTAGTCAAGATGGAGACACATTTTACGAAAAAAAGTTTTCTAGCCTTGAGATTGTTCAGTCAGCTAAAACTACCACACAATAAAAAATCTCATTGAAATCTTGATTAAATTTCGAAAAATAGCACTTTTTGGATTTACACAATTTTGAAAAACGCCATTTTCTAAGTAAAGTGCCTTTTATATGACAAATATTTCTATAATGTTTATTTGTTTTATTATTATTATTATTATTAAAATCAAAGAATTTTATTTTTAACAATTTTTTTTATTATGAAATAAAAAACTTTTTGAAAAATGTTTGTTTTTCCATAGCCGTCTTTGTTAAAAGTAAAATTCTTTGATATGGGACCTAAACATAAAAGATAATGTGAGAGATGTTGATTCTAAACAACTTCTCTTAATAACTTTTTGTCGTATTTGCTACATAAAAGACACGCTACTCTACAGTAATAGTTATTTACCTAACAAGTTCGTAATTTTCCCGATTGAACACTTTGTTTGCAGCACGACCGAAGGGAGTGCTGCATACGTGCGAATTCGGGAAAGTTTTTCCCGAAGGAGTTAGCTACAATGTTTTCTGTAACGAATAACTGAAAATATTTTAAAAATTAAAAAAATTATTTAGTGTTTTACTAATTTACTGAGTTGACAGCACAAATCACTAAACTTTTATACCTATCCTACGCACCTGTTAGTTTTTGTTGACGTTTCCAGCGCCTCTGGTGTTTGCAGGCGCAATTAAACCAACGAGGGACAAATAAAGGAGAACGATCCAAACGTGTGTGTCTCGAGGGCCCCATTGGAGAGGGGCAGAACCCCGAGGGCCCCCTTAGACATGGGCATAGCCCCGAGGGCCGCCTTGGAGAGGGGCGAAGACCAAGGGCCCCCTTGAAGAGGGGCGTAGCCCCGAGGGCTCCCTTGGAGAGGGGCGGAACCCCGAAGGTCCCCTTAGAGATGGGCGAAGCCCCGAGGGCCGCTTTGGAGAGGGACAAAGCCCCTAGGGCCCCTTGAAGAGGGGCGGATCCCCGAGGGCTCCCTTGGAGAAGAGTGGAGCCCTGAAGGACTTCTTGGAGAGGGGCGGAGCCCCGAAGCCCCCCTTGAAAATGAGCGAAGCCCCGAGGGCCCCTTGAAGAGGGGCGGATCGCCGAGGGCTCCCTTGGAGAAGAGCGGAGCCCTGAAGGACTTCTTGGAGAGGGGCGGAGCCCCGAAGCCCCCCTTGAAAATGAGCGAAGCCCCAAGGGCCCCTTTGGAGATGGACGGAGCCCGGAGGTCCCCCTTAGAGAGGGGCGGAGCCCCAGAGGCCCCTTTGAAGATGGACGGAACCCCAAGAGCCCCCTTGGAGATGGGCCAACGTAATAGGCCTAAAAATGGTGGTAAATTAATTAGAATAGACCGCGCAATAGCACGCGCAGCCCCGTTTATTATAGAAATTTACAAAAAACACAATTGCCCTAGTTTTTGTTGAAAAGTAAAAAACACCGCAGTGCGGGAAGAGTAACTTTTGGGGTATCGGGAATGACCGGGAAATATGAATTTTGAAGTCATGAGAAAAAAAAATGTTTTTTTTGAAAACTTTCAAGGCATATTTGATTTTTCAAAACTGAAATGCTGTTAGAAATTTGCCTTTAACCAAGCAGGGCTGAACCCCATTTTTTACCTATTACAAGAGTCGTTTCACCTATCCGGGGACACACTGTATATACAGGGTGATTTTTAAGTTGATTTTTTGCTTTTGCCAGGATATAAAGCTAAAAAAAGTAAGCCATTTACCACTTTTGCGAAATATCAAAACTAACGGAGGTACAAGGTGTTAAAGTTTCAAAGTATGAACTAAAATTACTTAACGAAAATTAAACTAAACTTAATCTAACTTAAATTATCAAAATTATCAGCATTCGCTTCTACACACACATTCCGCGTATAAGAGCGATGCGGCAGCGGCATTTTGACGACACTCCCAGTAAATAATAAGCATTTCACTATTCATTATTTTCATAAACATGAGCCATTATTGCAGCAATAACATTAAGAAAATTACAATGGAAAACTAGTTGACAGATCATTGCTTGACAACAGAGATAATCCAAAATAAAATTGTTCAGCCGCCTTTGCGCCAAAGTTTAGTTTTTAATTTGAAACTTTAACACCCTGTACCTCTGTTAGTTTTGATATTTCGGAAAAGTGGTAAATAAAAAAATACTTATTTTTTTAGCTTTATTTCCTGGTAAACGGAAAGAATCAACTTAAAAATCACCCTGTATATAAATATATATATATATAAACATATTGGTAATGTTTACATTTCACTTTATACAGGATGACAGCTTGTCCGAAAACCTATTTAGCCCGTATTAGATATATTGAGTGATTTTTACTTAGTTAAAAGTGACGTTTTTCGAAGTTGTGTAAATCCAAAAAGTACAATTTTTCGGAAATTAAGCAAGATTTCCATACGATTTTTATTATGTGTTAGTTTTAGCTAACTCAACAATGTCAAGGCCAGAAAACAAATTTGTTTTGTAAATGTTGTCCCTATCTTGGGTAGTAAATTCATTTTTCGTAATTATTTTTAAAAAATTTTGAATCTTACTGATAACGGAAGTCACGTGACAACCTTTGTTTGGCCCATTTGTAATCACTTTGCAATGACCTCTGGTCGTTAGTGTTTGATTTTCCAAGACATTTTAAATATATTTTTTTTCATTTCATACCAGCTTTTTGGCCATCACTTTATTTATTATTTGTTTATAATAATTTTCTTACGTAGTGCACACTGTAGTTTGCGAATTTAAATTCGGCGCCGAGATGGCCTCGCGCCGAGTTCGCTGGCGCTGAGATGGCTCCGCGCTGAGTTGTCCCGGCGCCGAGCTGGCCCCGCGCCGAGATGGCGGCGCCGAAGTGGCGGCGACGAGTTGTCCTAGACCCAATTACTGAAGCCTTTACAAAATGTATTTTACTTAAAGCAGTACAGAGTACCAAAGTGGGCCCTGTACTTAATTTTCTAATGATAGTGATAGATATATTTG
This sequence comes from Agriotes lineatus, assembly GCA_940337035.1. Lineage (NCBI taxonomy): Eukaryota > Metazoa > Arthropoda > Insecta > Coleoptera > Elateridae > Agriotes > Agriotes lineatus. The sequence continues at coordinate 53,316 of CALNHX010001458.1, forward strand.
GTGTACCTATGCGTACCATATCAGATAGAGGTTCTTGTTTTACCTGCAAAAAGTTTAATTTTGTAAAGATTTAGGGATAAAATCAGTCTTAAATGCCACGGCAACTCCTAGGGCAAACGGTCAGGTGGAGCGAATGAATAGTACAATCCTACACTCTTTGGCTAGTTCCTTAGAGGACGGTGAGGACAAGTGGGATCGAAACATAAACAAAATTCAATTTACTTACAACACTACTGTAAATAAGACGACCGGAAAAGTCCGTATGAATTAATGATGGGTTATAGACCGCGAAATAAAGGTTATGCATTTTTAAGAAATGAATGAGGTAGATGTTACCTGCAAGACGGGAACGTCAGACATTATCCAAGAAATTCGTAACGATGCGAATGTGAGAATTTTGACGAAGCAAACAAAGGCTAAGAAACGTTTTGATGCGAAACGGCGAGAAGCTCCTAAGTACAATGTGGGTCAACAAGTTGTGATCCTAAAGAATGTTGGACCTAACGATGAAAAGAGCAAAAAGTTGCTTTCAAAGTACGACGGTCTATTATAAGGGGGTATGATATAGGGTGTTATAGATTTTGGTAATTAGGTTGGATTACAGTCATGCTCCAATGTTGTAAATTATTTAGAGAGTTTTGTTAAGGATGCTTGAACTCGTTTGACATCTAAATCTATCGAGTATAACTATTATAATGTCATCCGCAAAAAGTAATACTTTGACTGGGTTTTTAACTGCCTTTATTATATCATTTATTGCGATTAGGAATAGGGATATACCCAGAACTGATCCCTGTGGAACGCCATTCTCTTGTAGTTGTTTCGTGGATAGTGTGTTCCCGATTCTAACTTTAAAGATTCTGTTAGACATAAAATTTTCAATAAAATGCACTAGTCTTCCTTTCAATCCCCACTCCACTAGAGTTGTTTTAATTTTGAATTGCCAGGTCATATTGAATGCTTTTTCGAGGTCTAAGAAAAAAGTTGATCTAGTGTGGATCGTTTCTTACGAAAACCGCTTTGTTCGGCAGCTAATTTGTTTTGGTCGTCTAAGTACCAGGTTAGCCTTCTGTTTACCATACTTTCTAGGAGTTTACATAACGTTTTGTTAAGGACATTGGGCGATAGCTATTCGGAGAGGTAGTTTCTTTATTCGGCTTTAGTATCGGGATTATTATAGCGTCTCTTCATAAACTTGGATATGTGTTGCTAAACCATATATGGGTATACAGTTTTAGAATGATGTTTTTTGAGGAAGAAGGAAGATGTAACATTCCGTAGTGAATTGTATCTGGGCCAGGAGACGAGTCTTTGGTGTATTGTAGGGCGTATATCAATTCATCGTATGTAAAGCACCTATTACAGATTTATAAGCTGTCGTGAAGTATATTGAAGGGTTGTCTTTCCATTCTGTCTTTGTAGTCTATGAAGCAGGGGTCATAGTTGTCTGAGTTGGAGGTTTGGGCAAATGTATTACATTGAAACAGTCCAAAACAAATTCATTAAATATCTTTGCTTTAAGTACAGAAATCGTTATCCACACTCTCACGAATACCAAAACATCCGCAATGAATTTAAGATTATCAGGCTGAGCAGACGGATGGATCTGGCGGCTTTGCTCTTTATACATGCACTAATAAATAACAGACTTGACTCACCCATGCTGCTGCCTTTGATTAGATTGTATATACCATAGTCCAGAGAAATTAGACATTGCTCTTCGGAAAAATTCCCGGAAAGCTGGATTTTGGTATGAGCCTTGATATTGTGGTCCTAAACAAAATGTTACAAGTCCTCATCGATCCGAGTGCCTCTAAAAATTTTAAGGGGGGGCAAAGGTCACCAAAAACGGTATTTCGTGAATATCTCGTTAACGGTCACTTTTAGCTTATGAAATTCCTGACAATAAAGATATCATGACTTTTATTCGTAAAAGTAACCGTTTTGGAGATAATTCGATTAAAGAGTTGTAACGAATAGATGCACTCCTCAATGGCATGTATATCTCATTGGAGTTGCGGCTTTGCTTTTTAGAGCCCATAAAAATAGAAAGAAACACATATATAGTACACTGTAGTCTAGATAGAGAAGGAATGTGCTCCGAAAAGTTCCCCTCCGTTGTCATAAAACCTCAAGGGACATCTGCTTGCTATTCGTGTAGGAACATAATAGTATATTATGTTATTAGGAGCAAAAATTATCATTTATTTGGCGTGGCTGGACTGTTTATCTGCCGAGCTTGCGAGGCAGATAATTACAGCCGAGCCACATAAAGATGCTTTTGTTCCGAATAACATATAGTATATTATTTTCAAACGTTTATAACAAATTATTTAAGCAATTTTTAAGAAAGGTAAACTGATTCTCTTCAAATTATTTGAAAAAAATAAGGAATTAATAAATTATGCAGAAATTTTTACTAAGACAGAATGTTCTCCAGACTTGATTTTCAACAATAGAATTCGTTTTCTCCCGGCTATGTATAAGGCTCCAGTAAAAGAGGCATCTATTGATACTCACATATATTCAACTTTTGTGAAATATACACAGCTCAAAAAACCTGTTCAGTTATCTATTCTTCCGCCAACATCTAGTGCTGCTCGGCAACATTTATATCGGTTCTATTACCAGGTTCAAATATGGCTAGGTAGCGAGATTACTCCTGAAGACTGGGGATGGAAGTTGAGGGATAACATTTTGGAACCAATTCAAACTCTGCTTCCACCTGCTCCAGACATTCTGCTGAACACTATTTTTTGCAATTGCACCATGGGGTGTAGCTTAAACTGCGGCTGCAGAAAAGTTGGTATATATTGTTCACCAGTTTGTGGTAATTGCCAAGGTCAGTTTTGCTTAAATGTAACACCCGATATAAATGACGTCGATACTTGCGCCTCCACTGAAGATGTAGATCCATCACGTTTCCTGACTGAATCCATGGAAATAGAGAAGACAGCAAAAGAAGAAGAAGAAGAAGATGGTGAAAAGGAAAGCATACCGATTGAAATAGAGTCTGAAGATGAATATACTCCTGTTTTGAATCCAAAATTGATTAATGAACAAGTTATTTTTTTTTAAATAAACATTTTTCAAACAAAAATAAACGTGGAATATGCCTACTGGGGACACCACATGAAAAAAACGCACCTTGGACTCTACCTCGAAGGTGGTGTGGAAAAGAGTGCACGTTTCAACTCTGTAAATCGAATTATCTCCAAAACGGTTACTTTTACGAATAAGTCATGATATCTTTATTGTTAGGAATTTCATAAGCTACAAATTTGTAAATCTGTAAAAATGACCGTTAACGAGATATTCACGAAATACCGTTTTTGGTGACCTTTGCCCCCCTTAAAATTTTTAGCGGCACTCGGATCGATGAGAGCTTTTGACATTTTGTTTAGAACCACAATATCAAGGCTCATACCAAAATCCAGCTTTCCGGGAATTTTTCCGAAGTTTTGCTTTTATTTTGTCTAATTTCTCTGGACTACTAGCATTAAGATGTAGACCTCGTCATATATTTTACATACCTCATTTTAGAACCAATTTACGCAAGAATTTGCCAATGCTAAAAATGTTAAACATTGCAAATGCGTTTCTAGATAGCTCAAAGGTCAATATCTTTAATGAATCCATGCTTAGTCTAAAAAAAACAAATTAAACAAAAGTTTTGACGGATAATGGTTTTGGATAATGAATTGCTCACGTATTGTATGGTATTGTATTATATCGTATTTCACCTTTTGTTTGTTTAATTAAGTTCACTATATTGCAACTCGTTATTTTTCCATAATTATTTAGAATAAGCTTTATAGTTAATTTAAGTTAATTTTAGAATCTCAAGTAATGTAATTGGGCCTAGGGCCCGTGTTACTTCGATCATTTAAATAAATAAATAAATAATGCTCGGCCGCATACTTCACAAATCGTACGTCGTTATCTTGAAGCTGTAAGAATTCCTACCATGGACTGGGCAGCATGTAGTTCTGATTGCAATCCAATTGTACATCTATGAGATGTTGATAATTTCAGATAATTTTAATGATCTTCAGGTTGCCCTCTCTGAAAGATGGGAATTAATACCACACTTTATCCAAGACAGCATGCAGCATGCCACGACGAATGGAAGCTGCAATAAGAGCTACAAGTGGAAATACACAGTACTAATCAAAGTTGAATTGTTTTTTGACTTTTTTAAATCGTTTTTCATATTACATATCTTCTTTTTCCTAATCATTTTAATAAAAAAAATTGCTAACCGATAAGAGGTGATAAATGAAACGGTACGTTGAGATATTTTTCAACTTCTTCGTTTACTTCATCACCATGAGGCTTCCAAGCGACTGCAAGATATTCTGCAAAGATCTCGGATTTTTCTAACTGCTTGGTTACGTGCTGGTGGAACTGGTTCACCAGGTTTTTCATTCATTTAGTGGCTTTCCATAAACAGTTATCAAATCTCGAAAGACCTTCGAGATGATGCTTCGTTCCTTCCTTTTTCCAGCTCTGTTGGTTATATTGTTATAACATCTATCTGTTGCGTTATGAGTTCACTGCCATGTAGCCCTTGATTTTGGTTTCTGGTCGTAATTGTTTTATTTGCTGAGGAAAATTCGTCGAGTTTTGTCGACTTGATCGCAATACAGGTGTAGCATACCAAGCCGCTTATGACATCCGATATCGAGTGATCAATAGAACTCTAAACCGTACGCATTTACATATTTGGTATATGTATTTGGCACCTAGCCCAATTTCATTGGTCAATTCATACATTCTATCTGTGATATAATAATTAACTAACAAAAATCACACTAGGCGTGGATGCCTCGTCTGCGTCGAACAATAATTACTTAAACAATCAACGCAGACGACCCGTGGATTAATATCAGAGTACCTTAGACCGACTGTCCATCGGTCTTGGCGTCGTAAATTCGGCTTGATTTACTCGTGTTCGCAGTTCATGAATTTTCATTGTATACGCCACGTGAATTAAACATTTATTAACTCAAAGATATGATCTCACTTGCACTACGTGCTGGTGAGCTCAACATCTTTTCGTGAATAAAGATATGTTTAATTCACTTGGCGTATAATATTTGTTATAATTACAGGTAATTATGCTTGCTCACTGCGATATCTTGAAAGAGATCATTTTCACACCCAGGATCATAGCATTTAATGAATCATTTATCCCAGTCAGATATAATATTGAACTGAAACCGTATGCTTTCATATGGCATGAAAGTTTGTCTAGCCGGAACAAGGAAGATATAATATCTCCTTTTTTAAATTTTTTGCGATACACCGAAAATCGTCACTTGGCAAGACAACTGCTCAGTTCAGAACCAAAACTGGGCCCTTCTTTTGTTTTTCGTATACATTGTCAATTATGATGTCAATTCAAGAACATTAGAAGTACATTATTTTGAGCCTGAACACATCTTCATGACCGCTGATTCATTTCACCACCAGGTGACTAAATAAAAAATAATGTGTAAGACTTAAAAGACTTTATGGAATGTGTCCAAAATGAAAGCAAGAAAGGCTATGCGAAGGATATGAAAATAGAAGATTTCAGAAACTGGGTAGATTTCAGTTCTCAGTACAACTGGACTAAACTGGAGCCGAGACCATTTTTACAGAACATGGTGCAACTAATATTTAAAAGGGAAAAAAGGAGTATGAGATACAGGAGTTAAACTTTTTAACTGCTGAATATAATAATAGCCCAGTTACATTAGACTGAAAAACGCAGCATCTGCCGAAAAAATCCAAGTGAGCTGAAATTTTGCATACACCTTCATTTTGACATTACAAATAATGTCTCAAAAGTCCCCATGGATATCGTGCTTGCGTCTTGAGTTATTCAAGGTCAAAGGTGACAGAAATAAGTATTTCGCAAATATCTCTCTTTCTATGGGTCGTATTACTTTTTTAGTTATTACAAGAAATGAAGGCTAGGAAATTCTGTACAAAAAAGATTATACAGGTTTCTTACGTACAACTAACCATTCAGTAAATAATACACTGTTAAATTTTGTAGAGGGGCTTTACTTCCTTTTACGATAAAGGAAGTATTGGATTCACCCCAAAAATTCGAAATTGAGTTTTCAACAGATCTTCACGTTTTACAATCCCCTGAACCCAAAAAACATGTTTTTGCTCATTCGTCTGTGTGCCTCTCTGTCTGTGAACAGAATATCTCAAAAACGAAAAGAGGTACGGCGTTGAAACTTGATATATAAGTTTTGTGTATTATCTAAATGCGGCAACAAGATTTTGAAGAAAATCGCATAACCGGAAGTATGGTGTTTACTCTTCTGATTTTTCAGTTTCTTTCGATTTTTTCAAAAACGGCTCTAACTATTTTTTTTCAAACATAACATTTTTATTACATTTTGAATGTGTATTGTTGTAATATAGCTAATTTTCCAGTCGAATACCTCTAAAATGGGTTTCTTTTGTGTTTTTCGTGTTTTTTTATTAACTCCTATTTTAAATATACTTAAAAACTTATACAGTGAATTTATTTTAATGGTTAACATAGCAGTTTCGTTTCTATGCCAGCATTTAATCATGCAGGTCACTTCCATAGTTACCGATGAAATCAATATATTAGAGCGTTTATTTTACGAGTTAACATACGAATTTGAATTAGGTACTTGCTAATAAGAAACCTTAATTTTATTACCGGAATGTAGGTATGCAACTAAAAAGTAGATACGTAGGAACAACTTGTGTGTTGTATCTTTTCTTCACTGGTATACATTAGGATAACTTTAAGTTAGAATTAATGAAATTTAATGGTGATCATCACATGTGGCTTGCCTTTTGGGAACATTTCAATGCTGCTATACATAGCAATAACGATCTAGACGAAACTGCTAAATTTACTTATTTAACATGTGTTTTAATTGGAAATGCTGCAATAACGATTCAAGATTTAACATCCAACTGCTCAAGTTATAACGACGCTATTAAGCTTTTAAAGGAGCACTATGGAAATAACGAAAAGATAGTGGACAGTTATATTCAGCAGCTATTAGCATTAACGCCAGTTAAAACAAAAACGGATATTATTTCTTTAAGAAAGCTATACCGGGTGTCCGTTCTCAAAGTCGAAGATTAACATTGTATTGAACGTTTTTGCCGGTTCCTGCTCGCCAATTGAACTTACAGGGAAGGTAATGGTATCAATGGAAAGATAAAATTATTGCGCATCAAATGATAGCAATAATAATATTCACGATGCAATTTTTATTTTAAAATACTAATTTAAAACTTGGAAATTTTTAAATATGCCGTATCTTGCCTTTCAAGTTCGATAGCATTTGTCAAAAAAATTGGTAATTAGTTGGCGTAAATCAGGTATTATCTGTCAACGTTTGTTAAAATTATCTACAGAAAAATGAATTATTTCAAGGAAGAACGAGTGAATGCACTAAAGTTAATTGCCTATGTTCGACTTTGAGAATGGACACCGGGTATAACACTACGTCGAAGATAACACGATCTTTGCAAGTGCTAGGAATGTCTCCCGATAATTATGGTGTAATGGTCAAAGCAATCGTATTGAAGGCATTGCCTTTTTCCATGAGAACTGAATTTCTTAAACGTCAGGCCACTAGCGATCATAGTGATAATGAGTTAGTTGCAGCCAGTGAGCATGAAAACATTTCAATATAGAGATATTTCTTACGAACATTTAATTTCTAAACTTTTGAATTTTATACGAGTGGAGGTCGAATCTATTGAGCAAGCCAAAGTTTTAGAAGTAGAATTGAAAAATGATAAAAGTAGTAATTCAAATCATTATTTTCATAAGAAAAGAGATGATGCATGTACAGCAGCTGGTTTGTTTACGTCGGCGAAAGAACGATGTGTATTTTGTAAATCATACGACCATGGTGCAGCAAACTGTAATAGTAATATTCCTTTAAACCAGAAAAAGAATATTTTGAAATTTGAAAGGCGCTGTTATCGCTGCACTAAACCGAATCATATTTCGAAATTTTACCGGGTAAGACTACTATGTTCAAAATGCAAAGCGAGGCATGCATCATCGATGTGCGATCCTAATTATAAGAAGCAGTTACGAAGCAACGAATCTACCGCTGAGTTTTCTTCAGAACCGAACAGCCAACTAACTTGTTAACGCAATAGCACCTGACTAACGTATATTTGCAAACAGCCTGTGTTCAAATCGTAACGGCCAGTGGCATACCTCAAGATTTTATTAGAATGATTTTAGATGGTGGTACCCAACTGACCTTTATAAAAGAATGTGTATTGCGGAGTTTGAATTTGCCTGTTAATGGTAGACGCAAGATAGCAGTTATGCTTTTTGGAAAAACCGAAATGGCTCTCGCGCGCTTATGTAAAGGAGTATCTTTAACGCTGAAAGGCCAATATAATAATAATTTGGTCGCTATTAACGCCATAGCAGTACCGGAAATTTGTTTCGACAATTTTACTCCCTCGAAATTAGATAATCCAGCTATTCATGACTTCAGTATTAATTTCGCATTGGCTGACCAATCTTTCATTAATACGTTTTGCCTGCTATATCGCTTTTAATCGGCGCAGATACGTATTGGAAAGTAGTAACTGCTAACGTACAGAAAATCACAGACAGTTTAATGGGAATCGAAACTGCATTTGGTTGGACCATTCACGGAATGAATGAGGGACATTCCAGTTCCAACGAATATGCCTTCAAGGTCGGAGTTAACGTGGCGAATATTTTGCATGTTCAGTGCGAACCTATAACGAACGATTTTGATTTGAAGAAATTTTTGACCCTTGAGTCAATAGGAATCGAGAGCGCTACTATTATCGATACATTATGAACGGAGAATTTTTTAAATAACAATATAACGTTCGAAAACAATCGGTATTGTGTTTTGTTACCGTGGATAGATTCAAATGTACGTCTTGACTAATTTTAACGGTGCATTGAATCGATTAAAGAGTTTAACGCGTAAACTTATCTATAGTGGCAAACTTCAATAGTATGACTTTGTAGTACGCGAATATATGAATAACGATTGTGCGGAACTTTTACGGAATGAAACAAATGAGTTACGTACCTATTTTATGTCGCATAGAGCCGTGTATAGCGACGATACAGAAACTTCAAAAATGCGTGTCGTTTTTGACGCATCTGCACCTGCACCTGGACTACCTTCATTAAATGACGTGCTTTTCCAAGGTGACAACTTAGTGCCACATCTACTTCGAGTTTTAATAAACTTTAGAATTGGTCGTTTCGCACTGATTGCCGATATCGAAAAGGCATTCTTACGGATAGAACTATCCGAACGGGATCGCGATTCTCATAGTGTTTTATGGTACGAAACGCCCGTTAATGATGCCTCTAATCTGCCGAAGATTACATGCTACCGCATGAAACGTATTACTTTTGGTGTTACATGCAGTCCATTTCTGTTATCAGTAAATCTGGATTGTGTTTTGAATATTGTCAAGGACATACCCAAAACAAAACGCGGTGTGCTACAAGCAGTGCCAAGAATTTTTAATCACTTGGGTTTTTTTAAGTCCATTCGTCATTAAAGCTAAAATATTGCTCCAATAAATTTGGAAGGCCAGGTTGGACAGGGATTCTTGTCTCCCTGAAAAGCTTACGAACGAATGGTTGAAATGGTGTTACGAGTTAACCACAAAGAACGATTTTATCATTGGAAGTTACTGCGGCCCGGGGATGTAGAAAATCCAACAGCATACGCTGAAACGCAAAGTCGTCAAGGCAATTATTATTTAATTGTAGTTGCCTTGTTTCAATTTATGTAGTAAGAGTCGTACGTATATCATAATAAATAACGAGCTTAACGTTTTATTTCAAAGTTATTTCATAAGGACATAAAAAATCTTATAATTTTCTTGGGGTTAAAAATGTATAAACCCGCTTTTTTGGATATAAATGATATGTTTGGGAACATTTCGAATGAATTGGCTTTTCGCGATGTCAATACCTTTGATTTTGGAATTGATTTTAAAATCGCCGTAGAAACTAAGATAAAAATTAATCCTCAAGATCTTCATGGTGTAAAAACAAGAACAAAAGATTATATTTATGAGCTGTTAAAATTGTTAATTGATAGATTACCAAACATTTGGAATTATTTTAAAAATTGCAAGTTTTTAGTCCTCCTTTTTGTTTGTCACATACTTTTATAAAAGAATTTATTGATTCAAATAAACTTGATATTATTGCAAGCGAATATAATCTTTTGATTACTGTTAGTTGGACAGAATATTACGGACATGAAGTTCTACAAAATTCTTATACATTTTGGATAACAGTTCTTCATCATGAAAATTCTGGAGGAATCAAAATTTACGAAAATTTACCAAATTTGTGTTAACGTTATTATCTCTGCCTACATCAAATGCAGTTGTAGAAAGAATATTTAGCCTGATGAATACCACCAAAAATAAATTACGAAATAGAATGCAATTAAGCCTTCTTAATTCAATTTTAATGATCAAAGTAAAATTATATTCAGAAAATATGTGTTGTGATACCTTTACACCTTCCAAAGAAATGTATAAGTTATTTAATAATAGTATATTATTATATGAGCGATTATGACAGCCATTATTCACGAAGATGACATTTGCGCCACAAGCCGAAGGCGCGTGGCGCAAGTCATCTGAGTGAATAATGACCATAATCGCTCATATAATACGATATTTTATCTACTCCTATGCAATAGGAGCCTTGTGTTCATATTTCAGAATTATGACATTTGTGACAGCTGTTAACTTCAAAAGTCATTTAATAATAAGAATGAATTTTGTGATTGGCTACAACCTATTGAATAATGAAAATAGAATTTTCTGATTGGTTGCAATTTGCAAACTATTGAATAATGAAAATATAATTTTATGATTGGCTGCAAACCGTGAATTATGAATCATAATTCATGGCCATTGTGCAGTAGGAGTAGATAATAGTTATTTACTATACAAGTGGGATAACAGCATCAATAATATACGTGTGTGTAAGTTACAAACGAGTGCGTAGCACGAGTTATGTAAGCACACAAGTATATTAATGATGCATTATCACACATGTATTGTACAAAATTTTATCTACGACTGCCCAAAATTGAGAAAAGTGCATTAAGAGAAATGTCAGATCTGTCATTTTCAAAAATATTTTAGTAGGCAAATGTCATTATGTCATTCATTTGACACTATTTCAGTTACGTAATGAAGTCATTACACAACTCAGTTGCGTAATGAAACCATTAAATAACTGAGTGGTGTAATGAGCTTCATTACCTAACTGAAACAGTGTCAAATTAGTGACGTAATGGGTTACTTATCCCACTGGAGTAGATAAAACCATTTATGATTTTAAAAATAGTAATAATAGTAATTCTAATTGTAGTACTTCGAGTGAGGTAGATGAAAATTTAGATCAGAAGTTACTTGAAGTTGTTGATAATATTTTTGATATTCGTTGTATATTCTTAACATAATACCTACTCCTACATCTTTTTGTTTGATACGTTTTTTTATTAAATACTACTTGTGTTTCTGCATGTTTTCATATAATAAGTTTATGTGGGTAATAATCGAGGCAACATGTATTTATATTTTTATAGGTTAGGTGTTGCTGCATGTTTCATTTATAGTTTTTGTGGGCAGAAGTTAAGGCAATATTTAAGTTGTTCGTTTCTATATGTTTTCATTTATATTTTAATTGAGCCATATTCTAGGCAATATTTTTAAGATTTTCTTATTCCATGTATTTGTGTGTTTATATTTGTTTTCAATTATTTTGTTTAATATATCTAAATAATAAATTTCCTGAAAAAAATATGTAATTATTTAAAGCCCCTCATTTATTTTTATACCATTTAATTAGAAATTAAATACCTAATGGCCTTTTGCACCGCTAGAAAAAGTATAGTATTAAATTTAAAATTGACTTAAAAAGCATAAAGGCAATTGTAAATCACGTTTTAAATTTAGTACAAAATATTGTCGTGCGGTGCAAACCGTCATTAGTATTCAAAAGTGGCGATTTATTGGGTATTTCTTATTATTGTGTAGTTGGCGACAGTCTAGCGACTTTTTCCTCCACTCTTGGCGATTGGTCAAATTGAAAGTTAACAACCCTGCTCCGAAGTCTAGTAAGGACGTCAGGCGTTTTGTAGGGCACATCTCGTGGTATAGCAGATTTGTTAGAGATTTTGCCTCTCGTGTGGCACCACTTTATCGTTTGACTCGTAAGGTTGCGAATTGTGTCTAGCTTCGGCCCCTAATCTTGACTTGTCCAGATTTCATGGAACCTTTCACCTTGCAGACTGATGCCTCTCAAGTTGGTTTAGGTTGCGTACTCACCCAGAACATCGGAGGGGAAGAGCGTGTTATCGCCTACGCTAGCAGGAGTTTGACTCACCAGGAGAAAAAGTTTTCAGCAACCAAGCTCGAATGTCTCGCTGTGGTGTGGGCTATAGAGAAATTCCGCCAGTATGTGGAAGGAGTCCAATTTCATGTTGTTACCGATCATCCGATCACCATTCTCTATTGTGGTTTGCAGAATCCTTCAGGTCGTTTAGCTCGTTGGGCGTTAAGGTTACAAGGTTACCTATTCACGATTAGTTACCGTAAGGGATCCGAGAATGTCGTACCCGATGCGTTGTCTAGGGCTATAGCAGCAATCGAGATTCAAGAAGCCGACCAGGACCAGTGGTATAAGAAGCTTAGGGCTAGAATTGTCGAAACCCCTCACAATTTTCCCCAGTGGCGTGTGGAGGGCAATAACTTCTTGAAGTTAACGCATGCAGGGTCTCCTAACTTGAATAGGGATTATGATTGGAAGCTGGTGGTTCCAAAATCTTTAAGTGCCAAAGTTGTAGTGGAGAATCATGATGAGCCAACGGCTCGTTATTACTGGCCAAAGATGAATGTCGATGTTGCCCGGTATGTTCGTAGGTGCCCAGTATGTAATTCTCAGAAACCCGAGCACAGGAAACCATAAGGTGAAATGCACAAGCGTGTTCTTTCTTTTCCTTGGGAGGTTATCTGTACTGATCTGTTAGGTCCGCTTCCGGTGTCAGCCAAGCGTAATCGGTTTATTTTGGTTGTTGTTGATTGCTTCACAAAGTACGCAATGATGTCCCCTCTGAAGACAGCTACAAGTTCAGCGGTGGTTAAGCATCTCGAGAATCAGGTTATGTTGGTCTTCGGTGCTCCCGAGAGAATAAGTTGTGATAATGGGAAGCAGTACGTTAGTAAGGCATTCCGGGATTTAGCCAAGCGCTATGACAGCAAGATCGTGTATAATGCCAATTACCATCCACAGACAAACCCATGTGAGCGGGCGAATCGAGTCATTAAGACCATGACACGGTCCTATGTTAACAACGACCGTCGAACATGGGATGAGAAGTTACCACAATTGGGTTATGCGTTGCGTCGGAGTTTAGGTTTCGTGGCAAGTACATGATTTAAAGGTCCATGAAGATGACGATTTAGAGTGAACGTGTTAGGGGTGGTTGGTTGGGCACGCAGGGAAGGTCACGATAGGGAGCATATCATCTTGTTTTCCCCATTTTAGAGTACAGGGTGGTTGGTTGGGCACGCAGGGAAGGTCACAATAGGGAGCATTATCATCTTGTTCTCCCCGTTCCTTTACAGTGGAGTCGCTGAATGCTTGCGAATGTGAGTTTTGAGTCTGTGTGTCATTTGGTTAGAAAATTGTCCTTTATTTTGGTTAGGTACCGCTTACGTCATTTGAGGGATTTTGGATTCCTTGACACTAGCCCTTATATACAGGGTGATTTTAAAATGTTTCGCCAAACTTCGGGGTATTGTTCTACACACCAGGGCAAGTAAAAAAGTCCATGTAAACATGTGTCCGAAAATCGCGCGTTTCCGAGTTACGAGCAATTTTTGAACTTGGGAAGTAGTCCAGTCAAATGGTGCTCAAAAAGGGCGAATAGGGGAGAGGTTTGGTGGAGTTCCGATATTTGGTTCCTATATGTTTTTTGGGTCGCTGTACACGAATATCAGGTTTTCCAACAAGAATTTTGACCGGAAACACGTTTTTTAAGGAAAAACCGTGTAAATCGTTTTTTTAGTTTTTCTAAAATTACTCGAAAACTATCCAATTTCGTAAATATTGAACCTATATGAAATAAAAGAGAGTAAAATTTCTTACATTTTATGTACTAGCGGTTTTTTCTCCGATCAATCGTTCAGCCGCGAGAGCGCCGCGAAGTTATTAGGTGTTAAAAGGGAATTATGCCAGTTTATTTCACAGTAACTCGAAAACTATACATTTTTCGTAAATCAACAATGGTATATGAAATGAATCTTCATAATTGAAATGTTGGCAAACTCGATACTCGCGTACAGCGACCTAAAAACCATATAGGAACCAAATATAAAAACTTCAAAACTTTCCCCTATTTTCTACCATTTGACTGGACTATAATTTTGCGGCGCTCTCGCGGCTGAACGATTGATCGGAGAAAAAAACCTCACATACATAAAGTGTAGAAAACTGTGTCCTCTTTTATTTCATATAGGTTCAATATTTATAAATAATGGACATCTTTTGGGTACTTTTAGAAAAACTAAAAAAAATCGGTTTTTACAAGGTTTTTGCTTAAAAAAACTTGTTTCCGGTCTAAAATTTTATTGAAAAACCTGATATTCGTGCACAGCGACCCAAAAAACATATAGGAACCAAATATCAGAACTCCACCAAAACTCTCCCCTATTCGCCCTTTTTGAGCACCAATTGACTGGACTACTTCACAAGTTCAGAAATTGCTCGTAACTCGGAAACGCGCGATTTTCGGACACATGTTTATATGGACTTTTTTACTTGCCTTGGTGTGTAGAACAATACCCCGAAGTTTGGCGAAACATTTTAAAATCACCCTGTATATAGTCCTCATATATAATATGAGCTGCGCTAGCCGATAGACGTGTTTTCGTTTGGTGCCGTTAATAATTCTCGATTATAGTAACAATGCCGTTCACTCGAGATGAGTTAGACGATATAAACGCTATTATAACCAACTAGCAATCCAGTGAGACAAATGTCTCATTTAAAAAAACAAAAAGACCGTTTTTCAAATAGACGTCGTATTAAATAAAAACTGTACCCAGACCTGGAAGGTGTCAAAGTGGTACGCCGCATCGGAACATTCTGGAAGCTGTCAAAGTGGTTGCCTAACCGATCGAGGTTTTAAGGCGCAGAGGGTCGCAGCTCCGTTTGGCTGCTGAAACAGCGTACTGACACTTCCGGTTTTCGAGAAATCACGTGATTTCTCGAAAACCGGAAGTGTCACGTGACTGAAATTCGGTTCCTGACCTGACATGACCATTCCAAACATATAACTTTCATAACTTTTTTCTCTATCTCTTACGGTTTGGCTGCTGAAACAGCGTCCCGCACTATGAGCTTCACCAGCTACAAATATCGGCATTTAGTGTATTCTAACAAGAAACTTTTACGGAACACCGGCGTAGTTATTCGCGAAGACCTTTCCGAGGGCGTCTACATTTATTGAACGAAGCCCAAAAACATGTCGGAAAAGATAAGGCGTGGACAAGAGACGGTAAAGTGTTTGTAAACTTTAAAAACACAATAACACCCATTTTTTCCGTCCAAGATCTAAACAGCCTTGGCTCTTAAAGCGTGTATAGTCAAAATTATACCCATTCGGAGTCACGTGACTTTTGTCTATCACTGTTCAGCTTTAGTAAAATAGATGAAATGGAAGAAATTCGTAAAAAAGGCATGTCGATTCATAAAATTAATTTTTCCTACGACTGCTTCTAAAATCAAGCTTTCCGCCTTGTTGACGTACGTCAAAAATTGATTGTTTTGAATCAGTTCATCGCGGCAGCCGTCATATGTAAGTATATAATCGTGAATCGTAATACATAGCAACATACATAAATTTTATATAAGCTTTCATGATTATATACCTAAGTCGGCTAGTGGTCAGCTATTTGAAAACGTCAAAGTTGACAGCTGTAACTGTGAATTTGATTTAAACCTTTTTTCGCGATTTAAAGTTACTTGTGCTTTATTTTGTGTATTGTCGGTGTTTACGTGTCAAGAAAAATAAGAAATGGGCGATAAAATATCCAATTCTGATGTAAAAATTTGCACGTCGCTGGAAATTTTAGAAATGGCAAAAAACACCAGTTTAAACCTATTTTCGAAAATTTTACAGTCGTAGGAAAAATTTTGTATGCAACACGAGCGAAAAATGCATTAGGCGTTCGTTCGAGTTTTTTCGGACCTCGCTTCGCTCGGCCCGAAACTTTCGAACTCACGCCTAATGCATCATTTTTCGCTCTAAGTGCATAAATGACTATTAAAATTTGACGGTTCTAATCTGTCACATTATATTTTTCGTGCAAGTGTTGAGAGAAAGAAACCATCGGAAATGCGGTATAACGAGTAGTCGCAACAATTAATTTTGAATGTTATCCGTTTTTTTTGGTGAAGAGTACGAGAATATTAAAAATGGGAAACCAACAGTTTCACCCTCCAACGTTGTTCGCCGTGCTTCTCTTGCATTAAATGTCTCGTAGAGCACAATTTATAAATTAAAGAAAGACGGGATACAGTGCGACACATTATTTAGTGAAAATATGACCCAGAAAGTGAAGCATGCAAAAACGGAAGTCGATGAAGCAGTCAAGAACTCCATTAGGGACACTATATACAAAATGTATGTGGCTAAGGAATTTGTAACTATGGAAAGCCTAAAGAAACGCTTGGTTGACGAATCTGGAGGAGATTTTACACATTCAGTTTCTTCCCTAAATAGATGGTGCAAGGAAATAGGCTTCAAATGGCAAAAATCAAGCAATAGGTTCTATCTTATGGAACAACCAAATATTCAACTTAAGAGAACCAAATTTCTTAGAGAGTATATGGCAAATTTAAACTCAGAATCTCCTTTGAAGCCCGTTTTTTTAGATGAGACATGGATTTTTAGTAAAGGTTCATTTAGAAAAAGCTGGCAAGATGGTAGTTTAGAAACAACATCCAAAAAATCTGGGGAGGGATATAGATATATAGTTGTTCATGCAGGCAGTGCTGAAGGTTTTGTAGATAATTCTAGTTTAGTGTTTAAGTGCGGGACACAAAAAGGTGATTATCGCAATAGCATGAATAGGGAAAATTTTGAACGTTGGTTTAAAACACAATTTGTTCCAAATTTAACAACAAAATCGCTGATAATTATGGATAACGCTAGCTATCACAGTGGTTTAGCGGAAGAAAATCCTACTAAATCTTGGTCAAAACTAAAATTAATAAACTGGCTGAAATTAAGAAATATAGATTTTCCTGAAAATGCCATGAAATACGAAATTTGGTCGATTGTAGCACTGAATAAACCTACTTCAAAAAAATATCACCTAGACGAATATGTTAAACAATTTGGTCATAACATTTTAAGACTGCCTCCTTACCATGCTCATTATAATGCGATAGAAATGGTTTGGTCAGCTTGCAAACGAAGATACGACAATCTAATTGCAAATACACATTCAACTCCAAGTGAAATTGTTGAAACTTGGAATAAGGTGTTGGACGAAATTACAGCCGAAAAATGGGAAAAATATGTTGAGCATGTGGAAAATCTCGTAAAACAATCGTGGGAAGTTGAAAAACATTGTGATGCTTCAGATATAGAACCTTTTATAATCAATTTAGGTGATGAGAAGGATGATGATGATGATGGTAGTGATTTTAATTTTGACGAGTTATAACTTTGTGTGTTTGTTTGAAAAAAATGTAGATTTAGTATGGTTTTTTAGGTTATGTTGTGTTGAAATGAAAGCATACGAATAGAAAACCATGTGTTAATTTCTGTAAACATAACAACTCCTTACTGAGTCAAGTTTAGGTGAACATTTCATATTTTAAGTTGTTTTTGTTTTAAATCTGACTAAGGTTTAGTAGTTTGTTAATATTGCATTTATTTGGAAGATAACCGAATATTCACGAACAGAAATTGACAAATTGACTTAAAATTTCCAATGCGCAGCAAGCTTTTAATGTAGCAGCCAACATATCTTTATTATATTTACATTTTACCAAACGTTATATTTTCTTTAACATGTAAAATCAGTTTAGTTTCATATAAGAGAAAAAAACCCGTAGCAACCTTGTTTTAGAAATTGGCAGATGTCTTGATAACCTATAAACCGAAATGTCATTTATTACCCTAAAATTGCATTTTTAAGAATCGACATACGTAAAGTCACTAGATTATCACGTGACTCCGAATGGGTATAATTTTGACTATATCTATTTATCACTCTGCACATTTAAATTGTAGGAATATAAATGTTTGAGTTTCCAATTTTTCTTTGTATTGTACAATATTATTATATAGCCTTCTAACATGATTCATTAAAATTTACTACTAATTTATTATGCTATTGAATTTATGTTTTCAAAATTCAAATTAATTTTTAAATTTCAAATTAATTATAATGTACGTAGTGTTGCATAATAATTTTGGATTTTGGTTTTAATATTTAGGAGTATTCATATCTGCTTAGTTAGTAAATTTTTTCTACTTGTTTTCTAGGGCGCATGATTTTGATATAGTTATGTGTGAAGCGGCACCACAACGGTAACACCGCGCTTGCTTAACCGAAAACGAATAAAATTTTAAAATGTGCCCATCTTAATGTACGATCGATTTTAAATAATTTTGAAAATTTTAAGCAGCATGTTTTGTATAATCAGTATGACATTATTGCTTGCACCGAAACCTGGTTGACTGGAGATATTCAGACCGATGCCATATGTATTCGAGGATATAAGTTGTACGTAGAGATAGGACAACGAGAGGAGGTGGTGTTGCTTTTTATATTAAAACCTTTTTAGCTTTCTCCGTTTTAAACTGTAATTATGATATTGAACAACTTTGGGTACAAATCACTATCGAGAAACATAAATACGCATTTGGAGTAGTCTATAATCCGCACAGACGTTTTCACCTGGAATTTATAAATTCTTTAGAAACAACATTATCAACAATATTATCTATAAATAAATATTCTGTTTTGGCGATTTCAATATTGACATGTTGGACATAGAAAGTGCTCCTACGTTATATACACTGGAATTTTTCGAAAGCCTTGGTTTGAAGCAGGTAGTGAGTGAGCCTACACGTGTTGCACAGCTATCATCTTCCCTTATAGATTTGATTGTTGTATCCAATAAAGAAATTATTTCCAACGCTTCCGTATTAAGTATGCACGAAGTTTCTGACCACCACTTAGTATGTTGCTGTATTAATCTACCTCATCTAAATCCTCAACCTGTTATACGCACATACAGAAATTTTAAATTCTTTGATTGTCCAGAATTTGTTGCAGACCTGCGATCAATACCCTGGAATAATATTCATCATATTAATAATATTGATAGTAAAGTAAATTTTTTTGTTGAAAATCTGACTACTCTTCTTAATCTTCATGCTCCAATCACGTCGTCAAGATTTACTAAAGCTAATGCACCGTGGCTAACAACTAACATTAAACACATGATGCGTACGCTTGATGTTGCCTTAAATCGTTTTAAGAGAACGAAAAATCCAGAACACTGGAATTATTACGAACAGATTAGGAACCTCACGGGAACAGCAATAAAACGAGAAAAGAAAGCGTATTACGATAGTAAATTTAACAGTAGGTCTAAATCTGCATGGAAAGACTTAAAATTACTAAATATGTCTAACAAACATCGCAAAAATGATCTGCCCACTAATCTGTCTGACTGCAACGAAATTAATAACTCTTTTATTAATAGTATTCCAAAAACAAATATTGACGATAACGTAGTAAATTTTTATCTGAACAATATTAAAGAAACGGTGGTAGAAAAATGTAATTTTACAGTCACTGATGAAAATGAAATACGAAAAATAATGTCAATCAAAACTAATGCGACTGGAGTGGATGGATTAAGTATCTCAATAATTAATCTTTGTGTTCCGTTTCTACTTCCCATAATCACCCATCTTGTTAATTATTGCTTATCTAATTCCATTTTTCCCACTTGTTGGAAACGTGCTCTTGTTTTACCATTACCAAAAGTTTCGGCTCCAAGCGACTTTAAAGACATAAGACCAATTAGTATTCTTCCTATTTTATCAAAAGTGATTGAAAGAGTTATTGAGCGTCAACTACGACAACATCTTGACAAATATAGTGTAATACCAGATACGCAATCAGGTTTTCGGAGGGGATATAGTTGTAACACGGATTTATTAAAAATCACAAATGATGTCAGTATGGCAACTGATCAGGGAAAAGGAACGGTTCTTGTACTGCTCGATTATTCCAAGGCCTTCGACACAATTAATCATCGCGTCTTACTTTCTATATTTCACTATATTGGCTTGAGTCAAAATGCAGTCACTCTGTTAACCAATTATTTGTCCGATCGCCAACAAGTTGTCAGTTTGCATGGTCAACAATCTGAATTTTCTAATATTACGTCGGGAGTACCGCAAGGTTCTATTTTAGGACCAGTTTTCTTTACGATTTACACTTCTTTACTTCCCTCTGTGCTGCAGTCATGTACCTCTCATTTTTACGCGGATGACTCACAAATTTATAAATCGTTTAAACCTGAAGAAATTGTCGAAGCGTGTGAAGCGATAAACAAAGATCTTGCAGAGTTAGCAAAAATATCTGAGCAGCATGCTATGACACTCAACCCAGGTAAATCAGCAGTATTAATATTCGGTAAAAGAACTGACCAATTAAAAATAAATTGTTTTGTAAATATTAAGATCAATAACCAAACTTTACCTGTAGTTGAATCGGCAAAGAATTTGGGTGTAACGCTTGATAGCGGGTTAAGGTTTAAACAGCACGTATCAAAATGTTTGTAAAGTGCATATTGTAACCTTCGACTGGTATTTCAAAATCGTCAAGTTCTCAATCGAAAAATCAAGATTATGCTGTGTAACAGTCTTGTCTTATCAAAATTTGATTTTTGTGATTCAGTATATGGTCCTTGCTTAGATGCACGGGACAAATCTAGGATTCAGAAAGTTCAAAATTCATGTTTACGGTTAATATTTGGCATTAAAAGGTTTGAAAGAGTTTCGCATACATTAAAAGAAATTAATTGGCTTAATATGAGCAACAGACGTTACTTTCACGCTGCCTCCCTCTATCACAAACTAGGCGCTACTGAATGTCCACCATATATGTATAACACTATTACAAATCGCACCGATGTTCATAACTTAAATTTAAGATTCAGGGGTAAAATGAATACCTTTACTTTCTAGCGAGCAAGGTAAAAGATGTTTTTTATACTGTACTGCAAAACTTTACAATGATTTGCCCCTGGATATTAAAATGCTACCACCTTCTAGGTTTCGGTGCCGCCTTAAACAACTACTTCTTTGTCCAATTACACCTGCTGCAATTAAATGAGTGTTTTTTTCATCATCTTTTGGACTTTTCATTCTTAGACTTACCTATACATATATTTTGTGGTTAGTTAAAAAGGAAAAATTTTGAAAATAACGTGTGGTGCTGTTTCGATGCGCATTCTCATTTTTATTTAATATTTAAATTATTTGTTTACTTAGTTTTAGGTTTAGTTTTTAGTTTTTGTGCTGGGTTAAGTGGAGGAGTCTGCAACTATGTTGCCCAACTGAACTTCGCCCTGCACTAATAATATTACATGTCTAAAACTTTCTTTTTATATTTATGTCAATAAAGACACTTTATTATTATTATTATTATTATTTAGGTGAACATTTGTGAGTAGTTAGTTGCTCAGTGTTAGGTGTTTTCCGTTAAAACGGAGTTATCGTTCACAGAATCTTCTGGTGAACCTTTTTTTGCTTGTACGATTGAGTTTCCGATAGTGAGGAATTATTGTTCACAGATTCTTCTGGTGAACGTGTTTTGGTTCGTACGAGCGAGTTTCCGATAGAGCGGCATTATTGTTTACAGATTTTTCTGGTGAATGTTTTAGTTTGTGTCGAGACGATCAGTCCTTCATTCTTCGCCTTCTTTCCTTCCGACGTTACCTATCCCATTTCCTTTTCGTCTAGAGTATTCGGTGCTTGGTGTGAATGTGGTCGACCCATGAGTTGCTTTCCTATTTTTCTGACTCTCTCTGAGATCTGGTATGTTTGTGACTTGAGCGTGAATGGAGTCTTCGGAATGCATGACGTAAGCGGTGTGGGAGGGACCCTCAACCAGTATGATTGCTGAGGGGAATAAATGTGGCTCTGCCTGTCGCTTCACTGATCTTCTTCAGATCCTCTTTTCCCGGGGTTACCTTCTCATGATCGTCAAAAGAAGAACCCTGATCGTTGTCCTAGTTTGTTTTTGTAGTCCTATTTCTAGCAGTACCATAACTGCCGGGGTATCTTCCACCTCGGGTTTTTTTTTTGAAGTATTCAAGGAGGCGGGTACTTGGTGTGGTCATGGGATGATGTTTGGGGGCCTCAGGTCTGGGACTTCTCCGCGATGGGTCGTCACGGGTCTACTCACCGGCGCAGCATTTTCCACATAGCAGCGACGAGTAGACTCGATCCCCGTTATGTGGATCGTTCTGGCTTCTGGATCCTCTTGATATCACCTCTGTCCACACCGGTAGTTGTTGTTTTGAGGTGCGGGTTTTCGTGGTTTTTATTGTTGTAGTTTGGATGTTTGAGGGTCAAACCTCTTTAAGAAAGGGGGGAGTTGAGACCAATTTATTGTCATTTTGTAATTTATTTAGTAATTTTACGGACCGAAAGCGCCCAGCGTGTAAGCAACACTACTAGCATTTCGAATGTAAGGGCCTACAGTGTTCTGCTTAAATACAGTTTCCTATGTAATTAATTGTCGCTAGAGGGCGTTCCCAAAATGTCAGTGAAGTGTTGATAGCTCCTCGTTTGGCGAGAAAAGATTCGCCGAACACTGTGAACATGGCTGGAATGAATTAAGGCATTGTAGAAATTAACCGCTGGATTAGGCGTTTGTAGCATAAACGATTTGGCCACATTTTCCACCCACAACCATGGGAAAATAATTTGTTGTGTGAGCACATTTTTGGTGTAGGATAGGAAGAAATTTTCTGCCTTCAAGTTATGGACTAAAACTGCCAGCTGAGCGAGGTCAGTAATAATTAACGTAGCTCTGCATGCTAATACATTAGCTGAGTGAGGGGTGAACTCACGTACGATTGTTTCATAACTATCTCATTGTAATTAAGTTCGCTGGAGGAAAAATTACCCCAGCAGATTATTTGGTATACCACTACGACATACAGATATCTGAATGTGTGAGTACACGCGAGATGCTAGTTTAATACATTAAAGGTGGAACGCAGTACAGCTGTGTCGTTCACTTAGTATTCGGATTGTTACTAAAGTACATGTTTTGGTCAACTTACAGTTTAAAGTAAATCATTTTAGAAAGTAGCTTTACACGCCCTCAGCAAAGGCTGCGTTTCCGAATGCACCCTGTTCAGATTTTGATTAATTAAGATTGTGATACTTTCCTATGTGATATATTTATTTCGTGCTAGTATTGTTATTGTCCGTTAATGCCAGTAATTACAAATCGATTTTTATTCCCGCTGTTATTAATCCATAATCTATTTGAAACATAATACGATTTATCGAACTGTGGGTTTTCATTGTTTATGTTGTATTGTTTGTTACCTTGAGCAAATTTATTGGTTTGTTCGCTAGAATGAACTAGGGAACATAGGCCTGAAACCATTTGGCGCCCCTAAATTTTGACTGTTTAGTTTTGAAGGTAAGTCACCTACGCCCTTCCTCTGAACTAGTGCGAGTGCATGTTCCGATTTACCATCGGCAATTATTAATGTAACACGACATTTAAACTTTCTGAACGAAAGCACATGTGGAAATCAAATTTGCATTTTTAAACCTATTGAAATGTATTTCTTAAATTTGGAAATGAAATTTAAGTCTGTTTAATTTGAGATTAAACACCATACTAATGTTGTATTTTTAACTCATGGTTTTTGTTAACTACTTGCGTTTATTGTTTTCCGCTCTCTAAACTTGTGTCTGTATTAAGTTATATTTATGATCCTCTTTATTGGATTGGTGTTGTCTATACAATTTAATGTTTCAGTTATTTTAAAATGATAATGAAATGATTTATTTGATGTAGTTGTTAAAATACTGCGTAATTCCAATTATTATTCTTTGTAAAAATATATAAATTATTTTACTATTATAGTCAATTTATTCGTTATTTTATGTGGTACTCAATAAAATTTTTTTATTAAAAGAAATCGAGGAAAATTATATGTTTTTTGTATTCGCTCCCCAAACTGGTTACTTTGGAAACTGTCTAGGATCCTCAAAATGGCCATTTAGAGGCCTTGTACTTAAAGTCGTCATGGCAACATTTTAGCGGACTCAAACATTAGTTGCCATGACGACTTTAAGTACAAGGCCTCCAAATGGCCATTTTGAGGATCCTAGACAGTTTCCAAAGTAACCAGTTTGGGGAGCGAAAAATACATTTTCGCGCGGCCTCCTAATATAATGCCGCGTTAATGGTAATTGAAACTTCATATTATAATGTTTGGAGAGCTAATACAAAAAAACGTTGTATGCAACACATCCTCAAATGGCTTTAGAGGACTCATCTTCATATTACGGACTCGGCTGCGCTACGCTCCGCCTCGTCCGGAAACATTACGACTCGTCCCCTAAAGCCTTGCTTTGAGGACTAGTTACATAAAGTACTATTAATTGATTTTAAGTTGCGCCCGAAAAATTACATATATACCTGCGTATTATAAGTAGCCTCAACAGGTAAATAACATATACAGCAAGGACAGCAAGTAAGCAAAGTATCAGTTACAGAAAAATGCGCCTAATCCGTATACCTGAAGTGCGCCAATTCATTTCACACAAGCTACAGCGTTCAAGTTTTCAAAGTGCTGATTTTCAGAGTAGTTTAGTCACTTAATTTTACATTAATTGATAGCTGTGAACATTTACAATAAACATGTTATGTAAATTAATATGATGCTGTCTTTAGTTTTCCCGTTGTGGTTTTTTCTTTCATCTTTAAAATTTTAATTTAATATATTCATTCCATTTTAACTGTTAAAGTTGTATTTTATCTACCTTTTACTTCACGTTAAAATGCAATTTTATGGTCTAGACCAGTGATTCCCAAAGTGGGCGATATCGCCGCTTGGGGGGCGCTGGAACGCTTCAGGAGGGCGCTAGTAGTCTCGGGTGCATTTGGGGGGCGGTGAATAAAAATAAGGGGGCGGTGAAAGCTTAAAAAAGGAAGAGAAGATAAGAAGAATTAGAAAAACCATTCGTACATATTTCATCTGTTGTGTAACATAGTGTAACATTATTTTCCAAATAAACACACAAAATGCAAGTTACAGATTTATTTATTCCATGAAGACTATTTACCATTATTAAATGTTCTTATTTTTCTTCATACCATTTGTTACTTTATTTATTCAGTCTGTTTATTCTCCGTATCTTTAATTTTACTTTATCACACTCTTTAATACACCATCCAGAAAGTAAATGCCATTATAATAATAGTAGATTATGCAATGAGAGAGAGAAATGCGTCATTTTGCTGAGGTACAATTTCTGACTCGAGGGCGAGGCCCGAGAGTCAGAAATTGCACTGAAGCAAAATAGCATTCTCTCCGAGTTGCATATACTATTTTTTCACGTTGCAGGAAGATTTAAAACGAAAACCCGGTTTTTTAAACGTCATTTATTGACATTTTAGTTACAATTATTTTAAAATTAGTAGCCTATCGTAAATTTTAAAGTTGGTGGCACTGTAAGTCATTATTACAAGAGCTCACAATTGTGTCAAATTCGAGGTTAGCAGGTTAGGTTTTGCGTCAGTTTTGACACAAACTGACACAAAACCTAACCTGATAACCTCGAATTTGACATAATTGTTCTGTCAGTCATAATAAAAACTCTCTAGGGAAATTTTTATCCTATTTAGTCTATAGGGAGTAAATGTTTTACTTCTGTCAGAATTTTGATGCTATAGAAACCGACTTCTACTCCCGGTCGTGGAAAATAGATATTTATGCATTAAGGGAGATATGAATACGTTTTCTCCCTGAGGTTGACATGTGTTACAGACCGAGGGCCTCTGGCCCGAGGTCTGTAAGTCAACCGAAGGTAAAGAACATGAATATCTCCCGTGGTGCATACAATATTTTATCTACTAGCATATTCGTAAAAATAGTATGAAATTTCAAAATGTCATCATGACATTTAAAATTAGAATATGTAAGTAACATCAAGGATTGCCCCATTGTATGGTTGCTAGGACGTTAATTGTAGTTGCATTGTTACTAACATGAGTTTGAGGGAGAAATAATTTGATAAGTCCCTTGGGAGTTATGAGTAGCTTTTCATATTTTGTTTCTATGACGAAAATGTACAATATCATGTTGCTAGTAGATAAAGGGTTTTTATTATTCAAATTTGCTTTTACTCAAAATACAGGTTATAAATTCAGAACACATTTGGTTATTTTAAAATTATCATTTTCTTTAGCAATAATAATTTATACAAAGTTTCTATATGGTATATTTTGTTATAGCATTTCATAATTAACTTTTTCAGATAATAATTTGGGTTTGGCTTTCACTTTAGTTATTCCGAATGGCAGTTAATACCTACAAATTAAAATCTAAGCTCTGATGTTACCAAACAACTATCCCAACTAAATCAACTTATATGATCGAACCTTTTTAATAAACTATTCACAATTTAACAGTAACTGTATATAATGTATCATTCATTACACAATTCTCAAATATTTATGTTGTACTTTTAATATACAAATCCCCCCTTGTATTTTTTAATTGCTAATTAATTTATTCTTTCAAAATAATTTTCTACCTAGAAATACTCTTATAGATAATTATCAGTCTCAAGAAGCTATCACTACAATATCTTTCTGTTTGTTCGCTTAAAGAATTTTGTTCCTGAAATGGGGGCGGTAGGCCAAATAAGTTTGGGAACCACTGGTCTAGACGATAAAAAATTACATATTCACATTGTTGGTAGCACTGCCAAGCTATGTGAAATTCCAAATTTGCAGGTTAAATTGTGCGTCAGTCTGCGCCAAACAACATACTTTTAGTGACTATATAAGGATCATATAAACATACTAGGATATGATGTCATCAATATAGTATGACGTGCACGCACGAGCTCAAAAATTCAGGTATATATATGCACGACAACAAAATAATGAATAGTTTTACTCTTACAGTTGACGAAATCAAAAACTTGTTATGATACTTTTTCTTACTGGGTATCATACATTAGCAAGGGAATGTCTTTATTGGTCTCTTGACGAAGATCTACATGTGGACGTTGTATCAAAGTGTATGACCAGAAATATATTCTTGGAAAAATACTTTCATGTAAATGACAATACCAAAATAAACGATGATCGCATGTTCAAAATAAGATCACTG
Organism: Agriotes lineatus; assembly: GCA_940337035.1. NCBI lineage: Eukaryota > Metazoa > Arthropoda > Insecta > Coleoptera > Elateridae > Agriotes > Agriotes lineatus. The sequence goes on from CALNHX010001458.1 coordinate 80,845, forward strand.
GCAGAAATGATGACTAAAAGTTTTCAACAGTGGGTAATTTTTCACCAAAACGTATCCATTGATGAAGCGATCGTCAAATATTTTGGACACCATTCAGCCAAACAATTTATTCATGGGATGGATATTGATATTCTTTTCAGACGTATTTCGGGAAAACTGCTGATGAGAGTAAGCAACCTCTTGGTACGAAATTAGTATTGCCCTTTCTACAGTGTGGTCAGAACCTGGAAGAACCGTACTGTTTTTTTTTTCGATAACTATTTCACTGGTCTGCCGTTACTAAATAATTTTAAAACACAAGGTTTCAGGGCCACAGGAACCTTGAGGCAAAATAGAACGGAAATATGTCCATTGATGTCCGTCAAAGAAATGGGCAAGACAAGAAAATCAACTTACGACAGTACGTTTGATACAAATAGTCAATTACTGGTCGTACGCTGGAACGATAACATCATTTGTACTATAGCAACCAATTATGATTTTATTCAGCCACTTATATATCGTTTGTTTAAAAAAACTCATTCGCAGCATGCCATGATCAAATTGAAGTTTGCCATAACTTGATACATCCATTGAAGCAAATGAACTACTCAGAGAGAACTAAATTACATCTTGGTCTTGAATTATTTTCCTAAAAATAAACAAAACACTTAATAAAAACAATTTTTATTGACTGTTATGATTAATATACTCGTTGTTGTGTAAATGCCATATTATTTTCCTTTTTGCTTGATACAAGTACACTTAATGCCGTGTACACTTTTACCTATCACAGTGGCAAGCTGTTTTCATAGACAAAATGCAATCTGTCATTCACCTACAGACTTAATTTAAGACATGACTAGATTTCTATCTTTCTTTCCAAGGCCTACCCTAAATGCCTTTTTTTTGAAACACACGATATAAATATAAATGACACTAATAAAATTTTCGAACATTAAAATTTGTTGTGCACTTCGAACTTTTGCATATTCTTTCAACGTAACCAATCATCCCTGGGATATCCTAAACATTTGGTGGACGACAAGCATCGCTGAAGTCAAACAGAAGGAAACCCGCCTGGAAGCCAACCATTTCATAATCACAAAGAAAAACCACCACAGTAAGTATCACTGGTTCCTGCAACAATCGTCTATCGCAGACACCCGGCTATCGGATTTTTTTTTTGCTAAAACCATCGATAGGGAAAGTGTGGAAACGCTGTATTCGACGAGGAGCCTGAAATACAAGGAATCTGTTGTGATACAACCTCCGCCCTTTTTAACCAAGGGAAATTGAGGTTCCTCAGTCTCCTGGATACAAACGACTCGTTGCTGGAGACTGTAGCAATCTTCCAAGAACTCGAAGCAAATGTTGATACTCTCGCTGCAACTGGTGAAGCGTTTTTATTGGCACTGTATGGCGGATCGTTTGAAAAGGACACATTGGATTCGCTTCGCTACCAGCATTTTACGAAGTCTGTGTCCAAGAACAAATTAAATCTCGCGTCCCTGCCACCTACAAGAGATGCTGCAAGGCAGCATTGTCTGCTAGTGTATCACCAAGTTGGGATGTGGTGTGGCAGAGAAAAAGATCCAGAGCAACGGGCTTGATGCTGTTCGAGCTACGTTTGAAGCAGCCCCTAACGCCATTTTAAAATCAATATTCTGCAAATGTAAGAAAGGCTGTGCAGGAGCGTGTGGATGTCGGAAAACAGGTTTAAAATGCTTAGTGCTGTGTCTATATTGCAGCGGGACAACATGTGAGAACATTCCTAATTTGGTAGTGGATTCCGATCCCAAAGAGCCAAACGAGTCTGATGACGACTTTGATTCGTTGGAGTGGGTGTTGGGGGAGAGGGCTGACAAGGAAGATTCTACAGATAGCGTATATACTAAACCAGGCACATCCCATAATACAAAACGACAGAAACCGTGCTTGTAAGTTTGGGGTGTGGATTAGGCCTTCTGGGGATACCACGTTAAAAAAAAACGCGCCGTTCAACTCTACCTCCTGGATGGTGTGGAAACGAGTTGATAGCCTATGTTTTTATTACTTTACTGCACTAAACTGCTTTAGGTAGACTAATTTATACATAATTGGTAAAAAGTACCAGATACGAGCTTTTTAAAAATTTGCCCTATTGTTCGGCCCTGTAACTCGGAAAGTATTAGTCTGACAAAAAAAATATAGAAACGATTTTGTAGCACATGGTATTCTTTTAAAATGTTCCTCCCAATTGTTTTTCCTGAAACCTACAAGAGTCGAGTTTTATGCCAAAAACTGATTTTGGCCGCCATTTTTTCAAGATGGCGGTGCGAGCGGCGGTCGCTTGAGGTCGTAAACTTAGGTGCATGTTAAGGACCTCCAAGTCTGCACTTCTGCCAAGTTTCAAAACTCCGCGACCTTTTGCAACCACAAAAGTGTCTAATGACTGGACTACTATTAACATTATTAGAGTTAAGTAAAATTTAATTTTAAGATAAAGTAGGTGTAAAGAGATGCTGACTCGGCGCATACACTAGGGGCCGTCAGAATTTCATATATCAATTCTAAATTAAACCCCACGATATGATGGTAACCCCATCGAGCTCAGTGAATACATCCGGGCGGTAGAAGACACAAACGATACTACCGCATATATAAACAAACTTCTTCTATCTGCTGCCCGAATCAGGTTAAAAGGTTCAGCTTTAGAAGTAGTTACTGGACAAACAATTGTATCATGGATTGCCTTAAAAACCATCTTAATTGACAATTTCGGAGACCAACGCTTTGGAGTAAGTTCAGTTACTGATATGACCTGAATTTTAAAGAACAGGGTATTTTGACAACAGATGTCGCTCTTTACTAGGAATTTTAAATTCAAAAATATCCCTTTCAAACAATGCCCAAACTATTAAAGATTATCGCATAACTAACGCTAAAGGTCCGCAAAAGATGGCGGGTAACGAGGAGCTGTGTGCAAAATGCAGTAAAGAGTTTAATGGTGATCAAATAATTGGTGGCGATGGAAACTGTGAAAAGTGGTTTAATTTGAAGTGTGCCAGATAGGTATAAACAGAGTGATGAATATAAACAAAAACAGTGCAATAATAACATGTGAAGGTAAGAAAGTTGAAAAGCTAAAAAGAGAAATCGACAGCAAACTAGGAGACGACTACAGTACTAGAATACCAGTAAAAAGGAACCCAAGGGTGAAGATTGTCGGCGAAAGTGAAGAAGTGAAGAATGGAGAGATAAAGATGAACTAAAGAAGTGTATGTAACAACAAAAAAAAAGATTTATTCATAGAATTGGATGATTTCAAAATAATAACTGTGTAAAAGGGAAGATATACACATACCGCAATCCTAGAAATCGAAGTGAAAAATTACAATACTATAATGCAAGAAGGAAAACCTAGGTTGGGCTAGTCATGCTGTACAGTATACCAGCATACTAGTATCACGCGATGCTATAAATGCTGTGGGTTCTTTCACACGAGTAAGCAGTGTACTAATATAAGGGCCGGGTGAATAAAAACGAGTAGTATTTACTTACAAGTAAAGTGTAACAAGTATTTATACCCCAAGTAAATCGATGTGAATAAAGTGTATAATTTACTTTCTAAATCGGGGGTATACTTCCAAGTATTTACTCGCGAGACAACCCAGTTCACTAGGAACGCAAGTAAATACTTGTAGCGGCGCACGACTACACACATCTTTCCTGTTGTGACTTGTTCTGTTTTTGCCGCTTGCCAACTCGACTCACATCATTACTCAGTAGTCAGTAGTTGTGCCAGTTTGTGTTTGTCATCTTGCAGCTATGGATGAAAGCGATGCGATTGCTGGTTGTGACAGTAGGGCTATTTTTGTAGCGTTATTGAAAGACTATACTGTTGTACGAAATAAATCAATGTTGCCGAAAATTGCATTGGATAAAGAGAAGGCATGGGCATGTGTAGCCGAACAGTTTTCGAAAAACGTTGGGAAACAAACTAGTGTTGCACAGATGAAAAAACTTTTGAATAACATGAAAACCGCAGTAAAGAAAAAGAGCGATGTCAACGCAACTGGAAACAAACCAATAAAATTGTTGTCATGGGAGTCAGATTTTCTAAAAATTGTCGAGTCAAATGAGAACCCAGTTTATTCTAAAATACATGGGGCTTCATGAGTTGGACTGGGAGCAAGTGTCACGTGGCCGTCGCCTGATCTTAATGAGGTCAATAATGAGGCCGAAGATGAACCCGACAACATGTTAGCATTACACCAGTGTTACTCCGAAGTTAAAAAAAAAGAAATTCAAACTCTCAGCTGAAACCGAGGAGACGTCAAAGTTAACAACTGGTGAGCTGCAGCATTTATTATTACTGGAGCAAATAAAACTGACAAGACTTCAGGCTCAACGTGAACAAATGATGATACAAGAATTGAACCAAAGAGCACAACAACACAAAGAAATGGAGTCTGATAAACCACAAGGCAATGTTGTAGTTGTAGAAGAAGGCGATGTTTTAAAGGAGTTTTTGTTGTTGAATTAAATTGTATCCTACTTCCTTTATAATATAATATAATTGAAAATTATTTACATAGATGCTCAATTTAATACTGTTTACTAAAGATTATTACTAATTTGAGTTCGTTTTTGCTGTCCACGGCGTCTAATTCTCATTTCATTCCGATCAAAATTATTTACAGGTATATTTTCCTCAGCCTCATCAATAGCATTTTCGATTCCGTCTTCTACCTCCCAAGCATCATTCAAATGTTTTGCAATATTGTGAAGCACTGCACAGCTTATTACTAATTTGGGAATATTTTTCACCGCTATTCTCACTTGGCTCAACAATATGGGAAAACGACGTTTCAACTGGCCAAAGACTCGTTCAATTATTACTCTTTCCTGAGCATGGGTTAAATTGAAATTCCGCTGACGAGCATTTCTTGGTTCGTCAAAAGGAGTAAGTAGCCAAGGATTCATTCCATATCCGCTATCACCGAGGAGGCAAACGTCACCATCATATCTGCGCACCACGTCCTGAATACGACTCAGTCGCCAAATCCTACTGTCATGTACACTCCCTGGCCATTGAGCGTCAACACAATTTTTTCATTAGCGTCACGAGTCATCTGAACGTTAATTGTTGTTTTGCCTTTTCTGTTCACATATTCGTCACCGAATTCCGAAGGTTTCATTATATGCACGTGAGTGCAATCTACAGCACCAATGGCAGTTGGAATGCGGAATTTTGAAGCCCAATCAGTCTTGGCCTTATCCATATCTTCTATAGCAGTGTTTCCCAAGCTTTTTTCCTGGCGTACCACTTAGTAACGTGGAGGTAGTTATGGATGGAGTATGTTTGTTATTTTACTAATCTAACTAACCCATTTTATAACCATAAGTCTGAAAAATAAAATTCTGTGTAGTGTTACAATATTTTATTAATTGATATGAACAATAATATGAGTATGATAGTTCCAGCAGCAGCGATTCTTAGAGAGACATCACCAAATGTAATTAAATCATTATTGTGTTCCAAAAATTGCTTTCGGTGCTGTTTGATGAATATAAGTTCACATTTGTAATCTATAGGAAAATATATGTTTCACTCTTCACAATAAATTTTTAAACGTACCTATATGATTGTTTATTTGTCAAGCTTGTGATCAGATCAGAGGCAGGGAAAATATTCCTAGAAGCAATTACAAAATAAAAAGGAGATTCAAACAACTACTATTTTTAAATTATTGGAAAATTAGTCATTATGCATTGATATGAGACAATAGTCTATCTATTCCAATTCAAATAAATTTTATAAAGAATAATTTCACGTTAAACGTTTGCACATGCGACAAAATCTGCACATTAATTTGGGAGCTATAATCTGTAATGAAATATTTATTTACATTCTAACAAGCTTACTGATGATTGGTTACAATGTGCAAGTATGGAATGTCGAGATAGAACGACAATGGAAGGGGTAAGTGAGCTGAGTGCTTCTATCACAGAATTTATAACCAGTTCTTTCACAATGGCCATAGTACAAATTTAATATATATTTGAATGGTATTATCAGAAATTTATTTTTAATGAATATATTCCTGCAAGGCGGGCACTATAGTTTAACTATGTAGTTTCTTAGATGTAATCATTCTCAGCATAAGAGATGTAGTTTTTTCAAAACAGTTGGTATGACTTTCTGAAATTGATAATTCGTAGTTTGTATTACCTCAAATCATATACCTATTTGGACAGCAGTGAAAAGAAAATCAGACACGAAAAAAATTACAAAAGTTCTGAATTTATTAAATAAAGTAAGGTTTTGGACAATAAAGGTTTAACTAATGAAATAACAGTTATTTTAAGTTTATTATGGCATTTTGTCACCTAACCTACCTTACTCTAGCCTAGCCTAACTTAACCTATTCTAAAGTAAAGCTAACCTATCTTATGCTAACTCAGAGTAACTTAACTTTTCTTGTCTTTACAAATAATATACCTAAACAGATAGATCAACAAATAACAGATAACGTTTAAAATTTTTGCACTAATTTTAAACCTCTTGTTACCTACAAGCATCACGTAAGTTTTGCTTCTAGATTTTTTCTGTGTGAATAGTGCTTTCCTGTAGTTTCAAGGACTCGGAGTGAGAAAGAGATCTAGCTGCTCTCTGAACTACCGGTGTATATTGTGCAGCTGAGCTTTTTGTCACCTAACCTACCTTACTCTAGCCCAGTGTTTCCCAACCTTTTTTCCTGGCGTACCACTTCACAAGACAAATATAGTTTGCGTACCACTTAGTAACGTGGAGGTAGTTATGGATGGAGTATGTTTGTTATTTTACTAATCTAACTAACCCATTTTATAACCATAAGTCTGAAAAATAAAATTCTGTGTAGTGTTACAATATTTTATTATTGATATGAACAAGGAATTCATACCGTAAGTTTAAAATAAAAAAAAACATTATACTGTAAGGAAAATACAACAAAAAAATAAAGAAAACTTCAATGAGAAGACTGAGCTTGGAAGATTAGAAGCCAGCTGGGAATGTCTGGTCTAAGATTGATCAGTCATAAACGAAGATCATTTTCCACACTAATAAGTCTATTCCGATATTTGTTCTTAAGATACACAAGTGAAGAAAATGTTGTCTCGCACAAGTAAGAAGTTGTAAAGGGAAGTAAAAATTTAACTGCTTTGTCAGCTACTTCTGCGTAGTCCGCACGCTTTTCAACCCAGACATGCACGAGCAACATTTTTGAAAATTTTTGCTGTAGTTCTGAGTCACAATTTAGTTCATACAACTGTTCCTTTTCTTTCGCAGTAAAGATTTCTGGTGCCACGTCTATATCAGCACAGGGGTTTTGGATCCAGAAATATTTGCTGAAGTCTTCAGGGAAATATAGGTTGTAGCTTTGAATCAAACTAAGACAGTGTGTTTTGATGTCTGTCAGAAGTGCAGGACTCAGTTTCAGGTAATTTTCTTCAACAAAATTCTCAAGCGTTGGAAACAAAGATACCTTTTTCTGTTCTGCTTCTTTTGCTGCTTGATTCAGCTTCTTTTTCATAGCACTTATTCTATCATGAACCCGAAAAGAAGTGTTATAATTTCCTTGCAGGGCTTGGTTGAGCTCATTAAGCTTTGAAAATATCTCTGCCAAATACGCCAACTTACACTGCCACGATTAAGCAAAATTCTTGTAACATTTATTTATTGTACTTACACAATAAATAAGTTTTGTCAATTCGCCTTATCATGTCGATATCAGTTGCACGAAGGAATGCAATCAGTTAAACATTTATTTTGTACTTCAAGATTTTCACGAGGAATATATTTTTAAAAATATTGCCGAACTAGCCCTTATTATTTTGTGTATTCCACACAAGAATGCTGATGTTGAAAGAATATTGTCTAATATTACATATATTGAAACTAAAAGAGAAATAAGCTTTCAACATCACTTTTTGAAGCTGTACTGCGAATAAAAGTTGATCAGCATGGCAAGAAGTTATGTTGCCATAATTGTCGAAATGTATTCTTTTAAAAAATGTGTTTTTGTTCAATAACCAAATTTTAAAACAATTTTTTCCCCGTGTGCAGAGCAGCACGTACCACCGCACTGGCCTCTGCGTACCACTAGTGGTACGCGTACCACAGGTTGGGAAAGACTGTTCTATAGTACATGGAAATTTAATCCAATCTTCTGACTTCGCTACTATCTGGTCTAATACAGTGGAAAATGTTTTGCTGACAGTACTTCTTTCCACCCCGATATCGTTGGCAACACCACTTTCATATCCTGGATCACTGACATATCTGAGAAAAATTTCCATTTTTTTCCGTGTCGTTAATTCTCCACCCCGAGCATAGGTGTTTTCATCGAGTAAGTAGGTTGTAATAAAATCTACACTTTCGCTCTCGAACCGTAATAGTCTCTTAGGTATATCGGGTCTCTGTAATGTTTGACACCACGCAGGTTCAGATATGCAGACCTCTTGGATATGAAAGTACGACTGGCAAGTCTGGGGTCAGGTGAATTTGCAAATGTACGAGTATTTCCTTGCCACGGAAGTATTTACTTACGCTTATTCACACCAATTTAGGCGTTTATTTGGGGTATACTTACCTCACAAGTATTTACTTGCAAGTAATAGTAAATACTTGTTTTATTCACTTCAATTTTTGCGTTTACTTGTTTTTTGAAACTGTACTAGTATTTACTCGTTCTACTCGTTTTTATTCGCCCGGTCCAAAAAAGCAGTATGTGGAACTTGTGGTCAAGATAGCCATGAAACAAAGGAGTGTACTAACAATGTACCATAATGTGTAAATTGTACATCAGTGAATAATAAATTTAACCTAGATTTAAACGTAAACCATCGAGTATATGATGTAGAGTACCCAGTGTATAAAAGAAAGTTGCAGGACCAACAGAGAAAAATTAAATACGAATCTGACGAATAGCAACTAAGGCAAACAAGTGGAGAAGTTGTACATTGCCAGAACGCACAGTGTTATCGCGCATATAGAAGAATTGTAACATGTTTTATTGTAGATAGAGAATTTGTGTTACAAATGAACTAATGGGTTATGTTTATTAAAATTAATTTAACGGGGGAAAATATGTTACTGGGATGCTTGTATCATTCTCCAAATAGCTCGGATGCAATATTTTTGGAATTCATAGAGAATTTATGTCAAGAATACTTATCAGACCAGAAGTCTGTTATGCTATTAACAGGTGATTTCAACATTAATTATAATACAAATTGTACGTACCCTAATAGACTGAGACGATGCTGTAATGAGAATGGGTTAAAGCAGAACGTAATAGTTATTTACTATACAAGTGGGATAACAGCATCATTAATATACGTATGTAAGCACACAAGTATATTAATGATGCATTATCACACATGTATTGTACAAAATTTTATCTAAGTACAACGGCCCAAAATTGAGAAAAGTGCATTAGGAAGAATGTCAGACCTGTCATTTTCAACAATATTTTAGTAGGGAAATGTCATTATGTCATTCATTTGACACTAATTCAGTTACGTAATGAAGTCATTACGCAACTCAGTTGCGTAATGAAACCATTACATAACTGAGTGGTGTAATGAGCTTCATTACCTAACTGAAATAGTGTCAAATGAGTGACGTAATGCGTTACTTATCCCACTGGAGTAGATAAATAATTATACGCATATTAGTAGTCACGGTCCGGTATCATTAATTGATTTAGTTTTGCGTAATTACGACAAAATTATTGTGTCGGTATTACGGCAACCAGTCTTCAATAATCATTCGTTGATAAAAATAAAGGTCAAAGGGAAGGATGCGACAAGACGGGGAGTAAAAAATGAAAAGGAAAAAAGGGAGTGAGACTAATCTAAATACATTCAGGTAGAGAGTTAAAAATATACCATTTAATTATAGAAGTAATGTAGATGCAAAATTTTGTAAATTTCATAGTAGTATGCTAGATATAATTAATGAAGTGAGGCAAAAAAAATTAAAGCAATAATAAGGTCACGCGATATAAAGTACCAAAAATGTCTATTAACTAAAGACAGAGATGACTGGGAAGAATATAGACTGTATAGAAATTATGTAACTAATAGAATTAGGGAAGAAAAACAGTTGTATTATGAAAGACTTATTGATGGTAACAAAGGGAATACTAAATTAATGTGGAAGACCTTAAAAAGTATTATACCAGGTAATAGCAAGGAAAATTATGATATGATAGAAATATATGGTATTAAATATGAAGATCCAGAAGAAATTGTAGATAAACCTAATATGTATTATGTAGACAGTATTGTAGAAATTGCTCAGGGTATACCAGTACCAAATAGCTGCAATGACTATGCAGGAACGGTCTGTGATAAATGTATCGAAAGTTTTAAGTTGGTAGATAAAAAGGAATTGTACTCAAATATAAATTCAATGACAAGTAAGGGTAGTTCGGGTGAAATAACTACAGAAATGTATAAAGTGTCCTATAATGAATTATTTAACCCGCTAATAAACTTAATTAACAGTTTGCTAGAGGAAGGGATTGTCCCAGAAAATGTTAAGTTATCAACTAACGTATGTCCCATAAGTTTTGAGAAAAAATATTAACAGCTATATTTTATGTTGCTTTAATTTTATATGAAATTCAACTAAAAGTAGTTATTTATACAGCTATATTTAATAGAAATGTAATCTTAAAGTGCGGATAATTGTCCATGTTCTTCAATGGCGCGCAACGTAACTCTAACTTGCGCCATTAGCCGTTGGATGGCACCAATGTCGATTTCTCGAATTTTTTGGTATATCCGGCGACGTAACTGTTCTACGTTTTGGGCCTCCCAGCCATTATCGTAAACTTTTCTACTCAGTAGAGCCCACAAATTTTCTATAGGTCTCGCCTGAGGCACGTTTGGTGGGTTGTCTCTCTCCGGAACAAAATTGATGTTATTTGCGGTTAACCAGTCTACCGTTTGTCTTGCGTAGTGGCACGAAGCTAGGTCTGGTCAGAATATAATGTCGTCATTAGGGTGATTAGCAGTTATAAACTGACGAAGTTTTGTTAAACATAGCCTTATATAAATGTCCGCATTGATGGCTTCACCACGAGCATGTCCGATGTACGGCTGAGAAACACCAGCCTCTGAAATAGCGCACCATACTAAAAATTTTTCAGCAAATTTTACTTTTCCTTTCAATCTAACTTCGTCTGGACAGTTCTGTATGTTATCTGTGTAGAAGCCGTCACTACCCTTCATCTGTGAATTGGACAATGTAAAGTACTTTTCATCATCCATGATGACAACTTTATCAACAAAATGAAACCGTCTTAATGCACAGCAACATCTCGGAATTTTTTGTAACTGGGTAGCGGTGTATTTTGGAGCCTTTGTTCTTTTTCTGTATTTGAGGTTATATCGGGAGATATAGTCTATTTTTTTGCTTTATGATTCAGAGCAGGCTTTGCATTTATATTATTTTAGCAGTGTACAACAGTTTAGTTACAAAATATAACTAATGTCAAAATCCAGGTCGCCGGGATTGTCAAGTTGACACTTCAGCAAATCTTAATAAAATGCCACGAAAAAGCAGTATTAGGTAATAGTAAAACCAAAGAGGCTATAAAACGCCGTTCCGTTCTACTAATAAAGATATCAATGGCAACTTAAGTAAAACAGACATCATTGGAAGAATTGGTCAAATCTTCGATGTAAGTATTAAGAATTAAACAGATATAACATTTCTAACAATTTCTTATAATGCTAGCTTTCGAATGCTACACAGAAATCGAAACGAAGTAAAATTACAACTCCAGCAATAACCGAATGATAATATGAATAAAGAAAAGGAATTTCTAACTTGGGAGGAACAGAGTTTCAGGGAAGATATTAAGAAGAAAATTTGGAATTTTTTACTTTCGATAGTTTATTGCTGTGTGCAAGGGAGGAACTGAATTATACTGGGAGTCGTTTAAAATTATACTACACATTAACAAATATGGGTATAAATACAAAATTGTGAATGGAAGAAAATTGTGTGAGAAGAGTCATATCATTTCGGCGGATTGCCTTTTAAAGGAAATGTTTACAATTTCGAAATTATAGTGAAAAATGTATATTCATGTTTTTGGATGAAACTTTACCAGGATGTGACTTACTGTTGGACTCGGACAAGAATGACAGAGGCTATCATAAGTGTATCAATGGGGACATTTTTAGGCAATGTTGAAAAACAGTTAATCCCTGCTTTGGCCAAATTGAATGGAAAATGTGTGTTAATTATGGATAATGCACCATATAATTCGGTTCTTATCGATAAACCACCCAATTTCTCGTCCAATAAACTACAAATACAGGAATGGTTAATTAAAAGTGACGTACAATTTGATGACAAAATAATAAAGCGACGATTATGGGAGTTTAATTTTACTTTACATATTGACCAAAAGCAATACTAATTGACAAAAAACGACATGGGCATAAAGTTCTTAGATTACCTCCATACCACTGTCAATACAATCCAATTAAATTGGCATAGAGTTTATGTAAGAACTATTATAATAAGGACATAAATTCTCAGCCTCCCTCAAAAGACATAATTGCTAATTTATGGCTTAAATCTCTATCACTGTGTACAGCAAACATATGGAAAAAAACGTTGAACACTGTGAACTACTAATATAAAGTGACTGGGCAAAGCACATTGTTAAATTGGTGTGGATGATATACCTCCTGTTATTATTAGGTTGGTAGAATCTGATACAGAATCGGAAGACGAGTTGTATTCCTCTTCTGAATCAGATTCTGGATGATTATCCCGAAGTGTATCCATCTAAATTCTGGTAAATTATATCTCTGAAAATGGTTCTACCAGAGTATTTTGTATTATCTCTTTATTTTGAAATGCCTGTTATATGTGTAGCATAAATAATAACTTATACAACACAGTTCTACAAACAAAAATCATCAGCAAATTATTAATAATATATTTATTTTTACATTAGTACATAAAAGATAGATGTCTAGAAATGTTATGACGCTTAAATAAACGTACTTAAAATAAAGCAATACCTTATTTAATGCCAATGGTTCAGTAATTTTAGCTCTTATTAAGTATAATAGTGCTTATAAGTTAACACATTGACAGTTCTAATGGTTTTTGACATAACTAGTGTTTTTTCCTTTGTCACTAACTACCTACACTGTTACAAAAATGCAAATGCAAAGCCTGCTCTGAATCATAAAGCAAAAAAACAGACTATAGTTCTACTTACTGTCATTCGTGAAACGTGAAATCTTCTAGATAACTTGCGCACTGACGTTCCCACCTTGTTTTTTGCCACTTCAACCAGTCTTCGTTCATTAACTCGACTTAATATTCTCGGTCTTCCACTTTTCGGCAGGTTTACACAAGGTATTCCCTCCTCGCAGTCCCTTATTGTTCGATAAATTGTGGCCAATGAAATATTTTGGTCCCTGTATAATCTTACAATTTCACGCTTAGGCACTCGTCCAACTAAATTAGAAATACACTTACGAATGTCAAGTTTGTAAGACATTGTAATGACAACTGTTGATAAAAATGACATGTTATTGCAAACTTTGATCAATTGTTAAGTTTTGTTTTCAAAGCCAACCAGATTGAAAGCATTTTTCCTATAATAAGCTATAAAGGAATTTTTTCTATAGCACATGTTAAAGTGTGCTTTTATCAACTCAAAACAAAAGGTCAAGTTTTACTTTAACAGCAAGGGTAGATAAAGTAGCACTTTAACATCAAGGATAGATAAAGTAATTTAATTTTCTAACTTTTGTTTAAATTAAATATGACAGCTTCGTATTATCGTAGCAACCCAATCTAGCTACTGACATTTTGAAATGTGGTTGACTGTCATTATTTTCTTTTGAAATTATTAAAGTTCTTGCTATAGAAAAAAATATTGTATTATACACGACGATAAAGTTATTTCTATCCACTCTTGAATCATTAACGTCTCGACTTGGTCTCGACGTTAAACGATTCACTCGTGGATAAAATTTAACTTTATCGTCTTGTATAATAAATTACTATTGTTCTCAAAACTTATGGGACATACGTTATAATCCCCATTAAGAAAGTCCCTAATGCAAAAACAGCTGAACAATATAGGCCAATAAACACAATGCCAGCAATATCTAAAATAATACAGAAAATAGTATATATACAATTGTTACAGTACTTAGATCATTGTAAAATACCTATCAGTCAGAGTTTAGGCAGTCACATAACTGTGAAACTGTTTTTCAATATATACTAAATGAATGGAAAAATAATATTGATGATGATAAGATAGTGGCGGCAATATTCTTAGATTTAAAAAGAGCTATAGATAGAAGAAGATTGTTAAATAAATTAAAAAGTATTGGCATAGAAGGGAAGGTGCTAAAATTGCTCGAAAGTTATTTAACAGGTAGAACGTAAGTTGTAGCTAAAGTGTGGTGAAGTGGTATCAGATTTATTAAATATAGATGTAGGTGTACCATAAGGTAGTATTCTGGAACCAATACTGTTTCTGATATATATAAATGATGTTGAGACAGTATTAAAATACTGCAAATTTCATTTAAAGCAATGTTAATTGGTAAGGAGAGAATGGTTAACGACTGAAAACTTGAGAGGTTTAATGTAAGTATAGATGGTACATGTAGCTTGTAAAATCACATAAATACTTGGGATTTATAGTTGATAGGAAGTTAAACTTTTCGAAACATATAGATTACATCTGTAAAAAAAAATTACAAGAAATTAGGAGTGCTACATAGATGCAGTGGTTACTTAAGTAAAAATGCAAGACTGAATATTTATAATTCCATTATTGTACCTCATTTTCAATTTCGTGCCACAATTTTATATTTTGCAAGAAGGGGAGATATGAGGAGCAGGTTACAGCTATTGCAAAATTGGGCAATGAGAATATTAAAAAGGGGTAGGTATACAAAAACTGATGATATGTTGCGGACATAATAGTGTACAGTAGAAGAGATGTGTGAAATTTGGACGTTAACACTTATACATAAGATTAAAACAGGGGAAGTGCCCGAATACTTTGGTAACGTATTACGAACCTTCAACCAAGTTCATGCACACAATACTAGAAATGAGGATAAATTTATATTAGATCAGAAAAACAGGAAAGACTCACAAAATTCATTATTTTTCAAAACTTTAATCAGGTATAACACTTTACCAAATAGTATTTGCAATATAAATAGTAGATTATTTAAGAAACAACTAGTTAAGATATACCAAAGATAGTTCCAGTTTCCAGTTCTCTATACGGTTCTTATATAGGCAATAGTTTTAAAGTACAAGTTTGTGTTACTATTTAGGCATAAGATATATTACTAGTATTAGCTGTTAGCTAGAATTTTTATTTTTTTATTTTGTACAATATTGTGCCTACCTAAAATAGTTGAGCAATAATGTAATTTGATATTATGTAGCAAAATTGCTAAATAAAGTTTATTATTATTATTAAACCCCTATTCTTAAGATCATTTACTGGTGGACTCGTGGATCCACTTGGACCTTTTATTAGATCACGAGCCCTCCGTATACGTGAAAATGCGTTAACCGTCGTCAAAGAGGATTTGGATGTTACATATTTTCAAAACTCCCAAAGTAAACCTCAAATTTCGTCACAACGGCCAACAAAATTAGTTCAAAAACCGCACCCTTCGATCCAGAACCTTCAATTTTCGCACTTACGTACCCAACAAAATTATTTTCCACGATTTCTGCAACAATTCCGACACAACGTAATCCCTGTAACGCAATTAAACCCAAATCAGCCTTCAGCACAATTTTCTGCCTACCAAAATACGAGTTTATCTATTCAAACTGTATCCGCACCAAAGAAAAATGTTCAACCTACACATAAACCAGAATCTATGGAAGCGCCCAGCTTCACAGGAAATAGTAAACTTTAGACAGATACCTTTTAATCAAACTTCCCAACATCTAAATAATTACCAACAACGAAACAATCCCCCAATTTATTCAAATGTTGCAACTCCACAATTACGTACCATGAGTTCTGAATCCCAACAAAATTCTTACGAAGTACGCAGAGACTCGGTCGAATATGAAAATTATCAAATGCTAAACAATAAACATTGCGAGTCGCATTACCCAACATTACACCCAACCACGGATGTTTTCAGTCCACCCGACGCAACGCGGATTCAGGCGATGAAGATCCTGATGAACTCGTATAGTCTGACCATCCAAATCTGGTTTTTTATTTTTAAGGTTATATGTCAAATTTGTTTATTTCTATGCACTCTTTGTGGAAATGTATATAAAGCATCAAGCAACCGTACGTTAATTATCAGGTCCGTATTGGTTAAAAAATGGGCTAAACTGCAGAATTCGGGGCATATTTCCCTCCTTTTACTTGCTTCCCTTATAATTTTGGTTATGGTTACTAGAGAAACATGGTTAACAATAATTAATATTAACAATAGTAATTTCAATTTTATTCAGAATTGACGTTTAATTTGAAAATGTGGCAGCCTTCACAATCCGTTCTAGAAACTGATAGTGACTTTCATATGGAAGAAGTTTTAGAAAATGAGGAATCAGATCTAAGTAAGAGACTCGTTGTGCGATTAAGTCATACTGCTAAACAAATAATTGTGAACGTGTATAATACGTTAACAGAAGATGGTGTTCAATTTGCTTTAAAGGAAACAGCGCAGTTAACAGCAAAGCCATATTCAACCGTCCGAAAAATTATAATACGTGCACAAAGCGCTAATGTGTCTGATACCAGAATTGAAAAGAAGATATCGCCCAAATTTTGAGAATATGATACGGAAGTAATTAAAAGAATCATATACGAAATGTACAGCAAAAATGAAGTAGTAACACTGGACTTATTAAAAAGTAAAATAATGAGTGAGCTAGAACATTTGCATTTTTGTAAAGAAACATTAAGAAAGTTTTTAATTAGTAATGGTTTTACATATAAAAAGTTAGACAGGAGACAAGCGATACTAGAAAGTGAACGCATTCAAATTCTCAAAGTACAATATATTGAAAAAATTAGAGCATTTAGAGCCGAAAAGAGAAATATAATCTATTTGGACGAAACATGGTATGACACTCACGACACCATCAATAGAGGATGGGCAGATGATTAAAAAAAATGCTTCTTGAATGTTCCTGTTGCCAGAGGCAAGAGGATTATAATTGTTCATGCTGGTGGTGATAATAGTAAAATTGACTGCCCTGAATTGCTTAAAAAAATTAACGTTAATGTGCCCTGAATAGCTTCCAGATACGCTGACTCATTCTACCTAAGTACACCTCGTACCAATATTTTAAAAAATTCACCGATATAAGCCATGTGTAATAATTATAATAACATTAGCCATTATATAGACATCTATAACTGTAGCTTACAGAAAATCAAAATTTACTGTTTCTAGTAATTGCTGTTATACCTTCTCATTATTGTTTATGTAGTTTAGTTATTTAGCACAGAATATTGTAAATCCTATTATCCTGTTCTGTAATTGGGTTTTACCTGTACAACAGTGTAAATTAAAATAAATAAATAAATAAATAATGAATGGGTTAATAATGGGCTTCTTTTATCTGCCAAACAAATTCAAAAATCTTCGGCGGATTATCACTAAGATATGAACTCGGAATTATTCGAAAAATGGTTTTCTGAGCAACTAACTCCTAATTTAGAAAAGAACTCCGTTATTGTTATGGATAACGCAAGTTACCACTCACGCCAGCTAACCAAAATCCCAACAAGTTCCACGAAAAAGGAAGATAATAATTTTTTTTAAACTGTACAATCTTACTATCCCTGAAAAAAGTACAAAGAAAGCCCTTTTAGATATACTAAAAACAAAAACATTTCAAAAAAATTATGCAGTTGAGGATATAGCTGCAAAATACGGACATATAGTTCTACGGTTGCCTCCCTATTCTTGTATATTCAACCCAATTGAACTTATTTGGAACCAATTAATACAAAACATACGAAAAAAAACACAAATCCTTCTCTTAGTGCTAAACTTATTGAGCTAATCAGGCAAGAAGTTACTTTCATAGAGAAAGATTTATGGAAAAGCTGTATAAGACATGTGATTGATGAAGAAAACAATAGTTGCTTAATTAAAAACCCTACGAAAATAATAATATCCTTAGGAGATAGCAGTGATGACAGTGGCAGTTTCTATGCCACTGACGATACTAATTAAATTTATTCTTGTTTATTCTTAAATATGTTTTTATTGTTAGTAGATATTGATTGATTATACCACAATAGTTGCTCCTTTTGCATTTTGTTTCGTTTTTAAGATAAGGTGCAATCTTATTAGTTACAATTGAACAGGTTAGAAGAACGGCCCAAATGCAGATTTTTAATTTTACAGGAGAAGCAAAAAAATGTACCACTTAAATGCCTTTGTTTAAAATAAACATATATTTGCTTTAGTCACGTTTGACAATATAGGTAACTGGGCCCTTTTACTTCTGTTCAATTACTTCTAGTTTCTATTTATTTTGAATTTTTTGTTTGCAAAGCTTTACAAGAAACAGGTTAACATGCAACTTTCGCATTTTTTTACTAATACAGACCTGGTAATTAACGTAGGGTTGTTTGATGCATTATATAAATTTCCACAAAGAGTGCATAGAAATAAACAAATTTGACATATAACCTTAAAAATAAAAAACCAGATTTGGATGGTCAGACTATACATTTTCATTCAAGGCCTCGGTTGAACATTTCCCTATAAACCCCAAATCAGATTTACCATTTATATAATTCCACAAGTCCTAAATGGTATCGGATCATTGAAAACGATAACATTCCCGAATTTGTTTTCAAAAACAGGTATACACTGGAATGATTTTCGGAATAACACAAAATTACGGTTTCAAAAAATTGCCTTTATGGCTTTTGTTCATAACGTATAATTTATGAAATTAACGCCATGGAGAAATAGTATCATTCGGCAATAGAAAAGATAAATCTGTAGTATTATTGTAAGTTATATTTTGTTGTTGGTTACTATTAAGGGGTCTAGGAACATTAGCAAGAATACTTTGAGACGTGTTTGCTTGTTGGCTTAGGGGAACGGAAAAATAGGCATTCTGATAACGAGGAGAAGGCGCACTAGAATGGGATGATGTAGAATATAATGGATGAGGAGAAGTGTTAAGTTGGTAGGAAAATTGATCCACTAACGAAACGATAGTATTCTGTTTTCAGGTATTTTTCTCACGTGTGGCAGCAAACTTTTGAAAAATGAAAGATGTTCGTCATCTTGATCGCCAGAAGAGCTTCTTTTGGCTTTACTTTCGAGATAATCCACTTTGCGTCTTTCTATTTCCAACATTGATGCTTGAAATGTGTCGGGTGTTCCGCGTCTTTTTTTTGTAGTAACAGGAGTCACAATCGAGGTATTTTTGTTTAAACTAGGTGAAATTACGGAATTTTTTATGGAATTTTCTTGTTCATGTTCACTAGCTTGAGAAGCGTCTTCATGATGGCTATTCTCGTCACATTCAACAGACTGACTTTCGTCTTGGTCTGTCATCTGGGTGTACCGCGTCGACTGCGTGCTTGACAAATTTCCGCTCGTTGTCCTCGGTTTAACAATGTCCTTCAGGAAAAGCATTTGTGAAAAATACGGCCATTTGGATGTAGGCACATCTTCAGCAGAATCTCCAAATCTTGTTGGATTCAACAGCAAATTGGTCACGTAAATACTTCCACTGCTTTCTCACCTTGACCTCTAGAACAATAATAATACAACTATACTCAATACTTTGCTTTATGGCAGTTACAGGTTTTTTGATGATAAGTTTAGTCAAGTAAAAGATTGAGCCCGATAAAAGGTATGGTAGCGAAAGTCGAGTCGCTGTAATTGTAGTAAAGTGGTAGATCTATATATTTTTATCCTAATTTTGTTACAGATATCTGGCAACTGGAGCATCATTCAAACATCTTGCATTTTCGTTTAGAATCGGAGCATCCACTGCAGGAAAAATAGTTCAAGAAACAGTTTCTATAATCTGGGACGTGTTACAATCTGTTCACATGCCAATTCCGGAGAAACAAGATTTTCAGAAAAATTTAATAGAATTTGGAATTTTCCACACTGCATTGGAGCCATCGACGGCAAACATATTCGCATTGTTTCTCCTAAAAATTCAGGATCGATGTTCTATAACTACAAGCACTATTTTTCCGTAGTTTTAGAGGGCGTAGCGGACGCTAATTACAAATTTATTGCTGTAGAAATTGGTGGTTACGGTAAACAGAGCGACGGCGGTACATTTCAGGCTTCGGAACTATATCGTCAATTCAAAAATAATCAACTACGTATTCCGGAACCATCTTATTTTCCACAAACAACAATAAAGGCACCTTTTGTACTAATAAACGACGAGGCATATCCACTCCTACCTTTTCTTTTAAAACCTTTTGGTGGAAAAAATCTATGTATTGAGCACGAATATTTTAATAAACGCTTATCTCGCGCTAGAAAATGCAAAGAATGTACATTTGGAATAATTACGGCAAAATGGCGTATACTTTCAAAATGCATTGAAACCAACATTGAGACAGCAGACAATATTATTAAATGTATTTGCATTTTACATAATACAATCATTGATAAGGAAGGTTTTCAAAGACAACTTAGCGATGTATCTGTCGAATATTGCAAGGGAAATAGACAAATAGGGAGTTTTTGCATAACGTTCCGATAAAATGACGTACCGTTAAAGCTTATGTTACCTAGCGACGTCAACGTTACAGCCAATCCAAATTAAATTTTTCGAGTTTAACGTAACGTTATTTTAACGTGACGTGGTGCAAAATGTCCCTAATGACAGGAAGGCCTATACGTGAAGCAAAAAATATTCGCGATATTTTTGTAACGTATTTTTCTCATTTTTCCCTCGTACACCTAAAACCCTTAATAATAAATTACCTATGCCTTGGTCAACCATAAGTTTTATGAATAAATACTGTAAATACTTACCATTTTCTTTCATTTCAGCGCTTATTTTCCTCCAATATTTATCAATCACACTCCGGTTGCAATGCAACTTCTCCCTCTTATCCCAAATAGGGGGTTTTTCAAAAAACCGCAGAAATAAGTGCCTCCGTATCCATTGTACAGTTGCGACCAAAAAACCAGGGCACCTTTTTTGACCTAGTTAACTCTCAAAATGCGAAAATAATGGCTTGACACTGACAATTCTAATTAATAAATGTCATCAAAAGTCATTATTCAGCAAAAAAAGGTGCCCTGGTTTTTTTGGCCGCAGCTGTACAACCACTAAACCGGCGCGTACTAAAAGCAGAAATAATAGTAGATTATGTTATTAGGAGTAAAAGTGATACTTTATGTGGCGAAGCTGAAGTTTATTTAGCCGAACGATAGTGAGGCAAATAATTCAGCTAAGCCACATAAAGTCACTTTTACTCCGAATAACATATACTATTTTATCCGCAAACGTATTCAGGTAAATTTAATTAATATAAATTTAAAAAAAAAGGATGCATCGGCCGGGAATCGAACCCAGGCCACCCGCGTGACAGATGAACACCGTACCCCTGCGCTAACCGCTCTTGTTCAAATAACGCGCTACTGTAATGATATATGAACATACTGAATCACCCGAGCTAATAGCACACGGCCACAGCAGCTGTCACACCATAAACCACGGCGACAGATGCTCGGATCTGCTGCTTAAAGGTATAAATTAAAACTTTTTCGTACTCTTTTTGAAAATAAAAACCGGCCTACGATTTAAGCCTAAAAATTAGCAAAATTTTAAGCCATGATACAATTTAATCGGTCCAGTATCTTCGGAGGAGATAGCGAACAAACATAGAAAGAAAGACGGCAACGATTTTGTGTGCTTAGGCAGATAAAGTACGCAAAAGTCGCTATTTTATCTGCTTAGGCAGATAAAGTGACACTTTTACCTTGTCAATAAAGACAAATAAGTTGTCACTTTTGTGACGTTTGCGGATAAACTAAATTGTCATTCCGGTAAAATACGAGAACGCCGGCCTGCTTTAACTGTGTACTTGTCAATTTAAAACCATTCATTCATTTTGCAAGCTTATAAGCGCGACTCGGCGCTGATTGCCGGTATAGTCCAGTGCATTTAGGGTGTGACCTCGGAAAAAATCCTAGAGAGCTGAAATTTGGTTTACACCATGATATAAATACAAGGGTATGCTCGAGCGCAGCTTTTCTCAACGACCAATGAGAAAGCGTGAACCAGATTACGTCATCAATAGGTGGCAATTTGAAATTTACGTTTTAAAAGTCGTATTTTGCATTTGTAGTGGGTCAAGTTAATGGTGAAATGGAGGGAAATCGTACGCAATTGTAATAAATGCTATTTTTCGTGTGAATAATACGCGGTTTTATTAATTGTCGTACATTATAACTCTTTTCCGCACACAGTAGAAAAACCTTATAGCTATTCTAACGCGATTTAGTTGGACATGCAAAAATCCACACAGGAGAGAAACCGTATAAATGATGTTAGGGTTATCGACGTGCAATGCGTGCAACCATCGTCCAACATGCCGAAGCCCTCCTGATATACCCGAGACCATGATAATCATGCCCGAGACCTTACGAATGTGACGTCATGTGGTTCACCTGCGCAGTGGGTTACCATCTCTCGAGCATACCCTTGTATTTATATCATGGTTTACACCTACCTTTCGTCGTTTCAAATAAGGGTTGAGAAGTCCCTAACGATCCGTTGTACGCATAACTTTTTACAGTGCCCAGAAGGTCGATTTTTCGGTTTTTCCACTATATCTTCGTTCCTATCGACTTTACGACTACGAAGGTGCAATAACAAAAGAAAGGTAATAAAATTCTCTACAAAAAAGGTTACCTATAGTTTTACCATACAAGTAACAGATTTCACGGAAATTTGGTTGGATGGTTATGAGTTTAGGAAATATATTCCTTTTCAATATTGTTGATGGGAGCAAAGGCATACATAGAATCGATTTCTGGATTGTCAATGTCCGTGACAATGACCACAAATTGGTGTGCAGACGAGTCCCAAATTTCGACAGCCACATAATGGTCCTCAGCCTTCCGTGCAATTACAAATAATCATTTTTAGAAGACAGTCCGGAGCAGGAGGTGCTGATGATTTTTTACGTGCAATAAGTTGTCCTTCAATATCCATCCCCAATCTTCTGGATTCAATTTATCACCCAACCAAGTCTGTACTTGATAGTAGACTTGGTAGAGATGCTCTTCAGCTGCTTTGACTCTAGGTGGTAATAGGCTTAACCTTGAAAGTTCGTCTTTGCCTATGGATTTAGCGAAGCACAAATAACGATAGTTGTTTATGGAATCTTCTTTAACTGGAGCGCCATGTATGCCCAAAAATATAGTAATCCATTTGTTACGGTATAAAATGCTCAGATCGACATTGATCAAGAGCACTGTCAAAAATCGGGTACAAACTACAGGGTTCGCCGGCTTTACTAAAAAGAACAGATCTTAATGTGTTGGAGCAGATTTCGTGGCTCCGATTCCTCGCACTTGGCTCAGTCGGGAAGGCGTGGTTCGAGAGTACAAAGAAAAACCGGCGGGGTACTTACCCTAAAGCTTGCTTAAAAGAAAAAGAAATGCCTGAGCGCCACTTGGTTCTGGTTAGGGGTGGCTAACGTGTCTAGAACCAAGAACAATACACGTAGCCTATGTAGAAGTCCTCCAGGTTCGTTGCTGAACACCTCAGCCTGTTGTTTACCAAGCCTCCTCCGAGTAGCCGGGTGACCTTGTCGTTAAATCACTTACCTTCAAGGCCACCGTCACTAAAGACACACAAAAGAACACTAAATGGCCCAGATCTCGGGGCTCGCTTATCAAAGGGACATGCTTTCAGCTTTACAATTAAAATACATCAGGCCTCTGCTCTGTTGACTTGGTTTAAGACCCAAACAAAACAAGAAAGGTTCAAAATTCACTAAAAGGGCAAACTGACTTTAACAGTTTTATTATTTGAAAGGAATTACGATTACAAAACAGTTTACATTGGAGATGATCACCTAGAGGTGAATTTAAATGGTATACAAAAGATAAATCCTACATGAGATATCGGGGACCCCAGGCAAAATTACCTTAGCATCTACGTTACATTTAACCAGTAAGCATTAGTACACAAAAGAAAAACAAGACAGGAGTCAAGCCCCTGTACAAAATGATCAAATAAAATGGTCGTACGCAATGTTCCTTAATTAATATAGCGCCGAACGCGTCGCTTTTTTCGACACTTCCCGATCACTTCAGTTGGGCGCAACAAAATACAAATAATTTACCTTGTAGCTGGAAGCATGTTGTTTTTGACTACAGATGGACTTGAACTCGTGGAAGCTTGGGTGAACGTGGTGGTGTTGCGAAAAACCCCAAGAAGGGCAGACCGGTTGGGCAGGACCCCATCAAAGGTGGTAGAAGAAGAACGGCAGCCAGCAAAATGACAGAAAACGAGTCTCCCGCGGCGAGCACTCTATTTAATTCTAGCACGGCGTTGATACTTAAATTTGCATAAAGCAATGGTTTTCCACACTGAACAGGAAAAGTTATTGAAGGCTTCAAGATGACGTCTCTTAACAAATCGGCAAACAAAAGCCAAAAGCATCCCCCGGGAAGCAGAACTATATGAGACGCCACTGCCTATCGTAACACGCCGGTTACTTAACTTCACTTTTCACTACATGCTTCGCCGCGCGAACTTTTAAACACTCACAAAATGATAACTTCAAAGGCTCGGACTGCACTCAAAAATCCACAAGAACAGTTAGTGGCTTCACGAGATTCTCCAAAACTACTAAGCGCAAATCAGCGCAATCCCCGGCTTCCGAAGGCCGGGGGGGGGGGGGTGCGAAACTTCACACAACTGACTTCTGTGAGTGTCGAATACTGATTGCCCCGAAGCTCGCAGATTTAAAATCGCGGGCCTATTAGAAGAAAGCTTTGAACTCCGAAACTAATAATTTTATATGTATGGTTAACTAAGGGTTTATCGAAACTTATTTCCAATGGTCCCAAAGCTGGACGTAAAATGCGTAGGCGAGAAAATGCAAACAACAAAGAAGGCTTTAACGGGTGATGCAATTGCTGAATTGGCAAAAGATAAGGCTTAAAGGAAAGTTTCACATAATGAACGGAAGCCACTGCGTATCGGATTAAAATTCAAGGGCTTAAATATCGAGTTACCGAGGCCAACAAAAGGAAATACACAAACCTTAGCGTTAACCTGGGTTGTCAATAATGCAAAACAAAGAATGCATTCACGGACCCAATTCGGCAAATGCACATAAACGATGATATTTATAATATAGTTTCGAGGAAAGAAATCTTACCATGGCCTTGCGCCAGCATTCAAGAATTGGTTACTTAAGAAAACAAATATGAAGCGCAAGCATTTCAATACCCGCCGGACTAAATTTAAATGTAACTAGCACAGGGCCGAATCCAGGAAAAATTCGGGCGACAAATAAACGTAATTTCGAGCAAAACGAAAGAGGTCGAAAACAACCTAACACATTATGAGCAATTGATTTGTGGGAAGCATCACCGTTATTGAAAACTTAAGCTGAATTCTGTAAGTCCTGTCTTTTTTACAATAATTTCAGAGCTCCTGTTTTTCCCTTATGGAAAAGAGCAAATGTTGTATCACAACTAGAAAGCGCATGTAAAAATAAAATATGGTCCTTGCTCTCTTCATGTTGATAGAAACTTCGGGAAGCGAACGCTTTTTGCTGGACTGCTCCTTTGCCCAGTTTGAGAAAAAAATCTTTCTCAACAGGTGTTCGAGCCGTTAAAATAACCAAAAGAACAATATCTTCTCCAACAACAACGGTTGTATGTAAATTAATGTTTCAGTGCTGTTTCAATAATGAGAACGTCAGCATCACCCTCAGCCTGTTCGACGAGGAAATTTGTGGCTTTGAATTTCTCTGATAGTATCGAAAGCAATTTGCATTTGTTGCTGCTGTTAGAAAGAAATGTTTCCTGGCTGACGGTTACATTCATTGTCTCGTCAAAAATACGTCTGCAGATGACGGTTTTGAAGATCGGCCAAGTTGTTCCATAGCCTTCACATTGTATTTGCTGTTGTTATACCCATCAAAAACAATCACCGCCTTTTCACCAAAATTTGTATGGACATAGTTAAAAAGTTGCCAGTGAATTTTTTAAAAGCTTTATTTTCCATCGAAGTTTCTAATCCCTCCATGTCCTGAATATAAAAATGGGCCGATTTTGCATAAAGAAACTGTCCTGCTCCGTGAAAATATGGTAGCATTTTTTTACAGTAGTTAAATGCATCTTCCAATTTCCCATTTTTTCTGCTCTTACAAATTCCTTTGCAACAGTAATCATTACGAAATATTGTCTCCACAATCTCGCAGTAGGGCTTTTATTTTTTCGCCAAATTTTTCAACTCACCAACATTATTTGACTGTGCAACGTCTTCAAAAGATAGCGATGCTTCGTCTTCAGGAACAGAACAATGCTATTTGCTAACCTTATGATTTCTCTGAAAACTGTTGCTTGTATGTAAAAACTATTGATAACCTTTTTTGTAGATAATTTAATTACCTTTCTTTCTTTATTGCATATTCGTAGCCGTAGAGTCGATAGGAACGAAGATATAGTTGAAAAACCGAAAAATGTACCTTCTGAGCACTGTAAAAAGTTATGCGTACAACGGATCGTTGGGGACTTCTCAACCCTTATTTGGCACGACGAGAGGTATATGTAAACCAAATTTCAGCTCTCTAGGATTTTTTCCGAGGTTACATCTATTTTTCGGATAAATGCACTGGACTAGTAAGCGGAAACCTGCTTCCACTGTGTTTGTACACTAAGGCTTATTTATTTACGGCCGTGAAAAACTAGTACGCGTATTAACTACGGCCTGCACCGAATAATAGCCAGTGACTTCAACCGCCGCGGAACATTTTCGTAAACCTGTGCTAGCGCTTCCTGGCTACGGTAGTGTCCAGGGATGGTTGTCAATTCCTGGACCTACTCCTTTGAAGCTAGTTCGCTTGCATTGGCGTAACTAGCGGGGGGGGGGCAGGGGGGCCAGGCCCTCCCCAGAGTGCCGTCTGGCCCACCCCAGAAAAATAGAAGTTAAATAAATTTAAAAATCTGCTTTTTTTATTAACTATTTACACTAAGGGGTTGGTTATCGACCCTCACACATTCTTACATTTTCTGGTTTTATTACCTTTTTGGCTTAAAAACACTATAGTATAAATATCATATGTTGGACGGATGACTCTAATGAATAATAATATACTAGAGAAAACGTTATTAGTTAGCTAATAATTGCTTTGAAAACCCTGCTTTCGTCTGAATATTTTTTTTAGTTAAATCTACACCATGTTTGTTAGTTTCTCTCAAGTTTTCTACAAATAAAGGATCAATTTATGTGCACAGAAAAATACAATTGCAATTATTTCATATGCGGGTAAGTAAATGAGTTGAAAACTTGAGTGCATCGGTGACTACTCCCTGGGCACATACAGCTAGCTGCCTATTATAGGCTCGTCCAGTTCAGACTTAAGGTGACTTGCCATTTAGATGTTTGCCTTGCCTAAAGAGTTTATAGCTTTAAAGAGTACGATCCAGAATTTTATGTTTAATAGTGTTTTATGTACCGCAAAGAACATTTTGTAGTGTTTGAATTTTTAGAGTTGCTAGTCCAAGAGAATAAAAAGATATCACGATAACAATTAAAAGGATATTGATGATTTCAAGAAAGGATCTGCTGCGAGGATACGGAGAAAAAAATAAAAATTGTATCTCAAAAACGTGCAAATGGAAACCAAGTGATGTTTCTCCTGGAATAATATTTTTTACCGTCAACCTTATTGAATTGCAAGAGGTAATCTATACATTTTTATGTTGTTTATGAACCGAGAAATAATTTATTGATATGCTCCTTAGATATGTAGTATTACGAAAGTAGGTAGCACCCATAATTTCTGCAAACCAATAGATCAAGTGCACCATGGAAATGTAACAGTTCAAATTTAGTTACTATACAGTTAGTTTTGAAATAAGTGTTGTGCATCAAAAATTAACATAACGGGAGAAAATGTTAGAGCCATGATTTACTATGACTTTAAAAGTTCCCTATCTCTGAAAGAAAGATGACTTCGTGCTGCTTTTGGTGGCCGAGCGTATATTTCTGGTTTAATGAATTTAAATTTGAACGAGTTTCAGTCAGCGACAATTTTTGCGAAGGGAAATTTCAGCAGTTACTGATACGAACGTAGACGCTGTGCGAAGAATGCTTCAGTATGACAATCGAGTCACTTATAGAATTATTGGACATTGGCATGACTGCAATACACAAGATTTTACATACTCATTTGGGTGTAATAAAAGTCTGTCTTGGGTGGATACCACACAGTTTAACAGAGACACAGAAACACAAGAACAGCATGTGGAACATTATAAGAAATATGATGAAGGTAGATCTAAAGCAGTTTACACCATAACTTTTGACGAAAGCTGGATATATGCATTTGAACTGGAATCTAAGCGGCAGTCAGCACAATGGATGTTTCCAACAAATCCTAATCCAGTTAAAGTGAAACGATCTTGAAGAGTTGGTAAGAAAATAATTGCTTGTTTCTTTTCAAAATCAGGACCTATCACAACTGTCGTGCTTAAAAATAAACGTAGGGTTACTGCAGAATGGTACACAACTATATGCCTGCCAGACGTTATTCAAAAAGCTCGGCTTACGGTGCCCAAGGGGTGAGATCGTTCTGCACCATGACAATGCTTCTAGTCATACCGCACATCAAATAAAATAATTTTTAGACACTTTCGAGTGAAAATTGCTAAGTTATCCCGCATTCAGTTCCGACCTAGCACCTTCCGATTACTTTCTAGTTCCTTCATTCAACGATAAAATTCGTGGTGTGCGATTTGGTACTCCCAAAGATGCCATGGAAAGCTTCAAAAACCTTGTTTCTCAAGTGACTCAAAAAGTGTGTGGAATTTATGTTTTGAAAATTGGTTTTACAGAATGCGTAAACGTCGAGTTTAAGGGGGAATATTTTGAGAAAATAATTTTAAAAATTTTGCTGACTAAACTTTGTTTTATTATACTGCAGAAATTTACGGGACTGTCCTCGTATAACGGCATCAACGAACAAGCAAATAAATTTATGCGAAAAAGTTATGTATGTACGTAAATTCATGTCTTCATAAGTATACATGGTACTGACGATGGTTGGTTGGGGGGCCTGGCCCTCCCCAGCCAAAAATCCTAGTTACGCCAATGTTCGCTTGCTCGAGTAGGTGCACCTGGTTCGGCGATCTTAAAAGAGTAGGTCGCCTGATCCAGCGTTCCTTCAATGAATCGAACCGTTTTGCACCTAAGCCGAACCGCGCCAGCTCTGAGGAGCGCGGAGCGGCGGACCTATGGAACGGAATGCCGGACTCTCGCACCTAGGAGTGATCCAGCAGGTATATACGTAATCTGCAGACGCATAAGGTATTACGACAACTGTTCGGCTACAATCGGTAATTGATTAATATGGCGCCAATGAAAGTTTAAGTAAAGTGCATACACAGAGAGGTATTAGACGTCTGCAGTTTACTTAGTGGTTTCGCTTTGACTTGCTATATCGTATTAAATGTCTAAAATTATTATAAATTATTGAAATATAGAAAGTATGCTCCCAGAAGGCTAGGAGTACAATTTGTAAACGATACAACTGTTTGATTAAATCTCACTACCAAAGATGAAGTTGAGGTTAGCTTCGCATGTTTATCTTTCGACCAACCGACCGCGAAAAAACAGACCGAAAAAATGCCGGTAGATATACAAACTGTATCTAACCAAATTTAGCGCTTACAAAAAGTAATTTTTCGAAAACAGTTAAAAAATCTGGTCTGATACACGAACCAACTTCCTTTTACAGTGATTTTATAATTAACCATAAATTTGATTTTTAATTTTTAAGCATTTGTCAAA
Organism: Agriotes lineatus; assembly: GCA_940337035.1. NCBI lineage: Eukaryota > Metazoa > Arthropoda > Insecta > Coleoptera > Elateridae > Agriotes > Agriotes lineatus. The sequence continues at coordinate 110,906 of CALNHX010001458.1, forward strand.
AATTTTCAAAAATTAGAAATTTTACAGAAACCGTACAAAATAGAGCATTAGTTGAAGAGACAAATTTTCTCTAAAATTCTCTGCTGAATTAAAAATGTAATAATATAGCGGGTGTTCTATTTAAAATATGAATTCATAAAAAAAGAAAAAGAAACAAAAGAAACCTATTTTAGAGGTATTCAACTGGAAAATCACCTATCTCACATCAATACACATTAAAAATGTAGTAAAAATGCTTGACAAAATCGTTAGAGCAGTTTTTTTAAATCGAAAGAAAACTTAAAAATCACAAGAGTAAAAACACCATACTTCCGGTTATGCGATTTTATTCAAAAACTTTCTGTCGCATCTAGATAGTACACAAAACTTATATATGAAGTTTCAACGTCATACCTCTTTACGTTTTTGAGATATTCTGTTCACACACAGACTCACACAGACAGACAGACAGACCAATGAACAAAAACATGTTTTTTGGGTTCAGGGCACTCTAAAACGTGAAGATCTGTTGAAAACTCAATTTCGAATTATTGTAAAAGGTGACATTTTCATTTTAGTTTTAGTGGATGAAGTGATTCATTTTCGTATACACAACAGGACGCAAACTACTTTTACGTTCTAAAACGCGTCCAGCGACGTTTGAATTAATTTAGTGAATAAAATGGATCAGGATATTTACCAATTTATTATTTCAACTTAAACAGTTAGTTTTAACCCTATAATTATACTGAAGTTAGTTAATTACTATATGTAATTTCATTGAATTCCAATGTTAAAATGGCATAAATTTTATAATTATTATTCATAATCTATCAAATAAATTCATGTCGACAGTTCTATCATTTTTATTTCAATTTTGCTTAATATTAATTCAATTTTCGCAAACATTTTATTTGTATCTGGTGTTTTTTTAACGAAAAATCATAAAGAAAGTATCACTTTTTCAACAAAAAATCGTAAAGAAAGTAACACTTTTTTAACTATTTTATTGAAATTGCGCATTGTCTATTTGACAGTTATAAATGTTGAAGTCTTTTTCGACCAAATTTCGAGTTACAAGGGATCACTATGCAAAAAATAACGTGAGCAACACATATGAAAACAACTTTTTTTTACTCATTTGCAGTTGTTTTTGAATTATTACATGTATTCACATACATTTTCCGATAGCCATCCCACACGTGTGTTACATACTATTTTTTCTGCGACGGTTTCGCATTCTACAACAAATTTAATCTTTTAATTTGACATTCGTTGAAAAGTTGTCCGTTTTAACCAATCATAGTATGATTCTTACATGAGAGTGCAAAAAGTGAGTACTTTCTGCACTGTCGTAGAAGTAGCATATTATTATACTAGTTTAATAAGAGGGCCTATTGTAGCACGAGTGGGTTTGGGGCATGAGTGCGCAGCGAGGAGTGCTCAAATAGAGCTGCAATGAATTTTATTCAACGACGATAATACACTAATTTTATTTACTTTCAACAAAAATTATCAAAAACTTTTAATTTTGACATTTCATAAATATGACAATCTGTCAGTTGTCTGAAACAATGTTTTTCATATGAAAACAACAATACAGAAACAGTGTTTTGATAGACTCCATTACAGCGGTGTTATAATAACCACATTCAAACATTAATATACGTAAATAATATCTGTATTTTTCGTCAAAAGATAAAAGTATTGTTTTTTTTCGGGGGATGAAGATTTGTTCACGAGCAGGGTCATGATAATTTTACGAGCGAAAAATGTTATCGCAAGAAGTAAATGTTATTTTTTCTACGAATATTAAAAAATAAATTTACATTATGTATTGCAAAAACTACAAATGAATTTAGAATCTGGCCGTTTTTGGCTTACTTAATGTAGCCGTAATAATCAAAATAGCCACCATTCTTGCGAGCAAACAATTGGTTATTTATTAATTTCCATAGCAACGTGCACTTTCATCTGTAGAGTGAAATAAAGAGCTACTTTATAAGCGCTAAACTATCTAATAAAGCTCTATTTTATAGCGCAGTAATTTTTTTCATAGAACTATTACTCTCGTAAAAACAATCACTTTTTGTACTGTCATCAAAAATTATATTTTTATTCCAGGTAACTACACTTATATATGTCAAAATTAATATTATGAGAGAGCACCTTAAAAGTACACACTTTTAACACGTTAAAAATACTTAGTAAACCAATATTTGTCAGGTAACCAAGGAAAATCAATAACATTCAGTTGTTTGACAGCTCGATATTTTGAAAAAATCTAGTAAGGCTTTCTGTATTCTAATCAAATGTCAAAACTAACATGATTATTTTGAAAAATGTCTACAACTGCTTTCTATATTATAATCAAATTAATAAAAGTTACATTTAGTCAGTAAAAATGATCTTGCTGATTTTTAACGACAGTTGTACAATAGTATATTGTTTAATATAATTATTAAACTCATACTTCTTTTACGAATTTGAAGTTTTATTAACGAGGGCGAAGCATAATCATCGCTGGTAACTCGAAATTTGGTCGAAAAGCAGTCATATTACAAACGTGCAGTTACGTGAGAAAATTCTTATATCAAAACTAATTAATAGAATCTAATTACATCTGACCAAATATCTCTCGTTTAATTAAAACAAACCGAACATTTCAAGAGAAAATACAATACTAATAATAATAGTCTGTATTTATCAACTCAAGATACAATAAATACGAAATAATAGTGGTCACGGTGCTTGCGTAAAGTGCAGACGCATTATAATTCAACACGTCTGCAGTTTACTTCTGTTCTGATTGGCCGTACGACTTCGGAAAAAACGATGTGATGGGTTATACCTTATGCGTCTGCAGATTACGTATATGCATCCGGGGTCCCCTCAATGAATCGAACCGTTTTGCACCTAAGCCGAACCGCGCCAGCTCTGAGGAGCGCGGAGCGGCGGAACTGTGGAACGGAATGCCGGACCAGTGTTGTTCCTGTTGGCACAATTGTGCTAGATCTAGCACAATGAACCAAAAGCTAGACGTCAGCACCCCACTACAAAAATCTAGCACAATTGCACAGTTTGTTTTATTTCCAATAAAAAAATTCAAATTACATCTGATGAACAGAATTTTATTTGGCAGCAGTTGGCAACCGACGAGTCGGCGTGTCGGTAATGACGGGAACTGCAATCGTATATTTATTCAAGTGTGATTGTTATGGAAATCATAACAAATAACGTAACCTATTCTGTGATGGAAATATTTAGAACTTGGAAAATCAATCGTGATAAATAGTAACAATAGATATGCAAGACAAGGGATTGGGATATACTATGGACAAGTAAGTTTTTTTAATGAAAATTGTGTATAGTTTACCGCTAAATAACAAATTGCTTATCTTATAGGTTGGTAATAAAAATCCAAAAAACCAATCCTCCAAGTGCTGAAATACAAAATAATGTTACCAGTCAAAAAAACACTAAGTCACAATCGAATAAACCATCTGGCGAAGCAGCTAACAAAGAACTTCATACTACATTGACTATGACTAATACCAGCCGTGTTACGCAATTGCCCCATTGTGAATACTCTGGTACCGCAAAAAGGTCTAATCCTCACATTTTTGGACATGGAAATCTATCAGTTATTCCAGAAGCCACCACAGATGCTTCAGCAGTCACCAATACTGGCAATAACACAAATGAAGACGAAGAAGCCGGAGCAGACACAGATGAAGCTGAAGAAATCGAAGAAGAAACTGTTGAAGGGACTCCTTTAAAAAGGCGTAAAAAAGCTTATAAACAGAAATTCAAGAAGGAATGGCTATCTAAATTTAATTTTGTAGAAGAAAGAAATTCTATAATTTTTTGTAAAATTTGCAATACAAAACTTGTAGGCAGCATGTATCACATTAAGCGGCATGAGAAAAGTAAATATCACATCAAAATGTTCAAAGCAGCAAAGACTACACCACAAATTACAAACATTTTTCCAACCAGTACTGCACAAAAATTAAATGACAAGGTAAAAAGAGCAGAGTTGATATTCAGTGCTATTTTAGCAGAACATAATGCTCCTTTTCTTTTAATGGATCATCTTCCGTTAGCATGTGCATCTGCTTTTCCAGATTCTGAAATAGCCAGACAAATGAAATTAAAGAGAAAAAAGGCTACTCAATTAACAATAGGTGTTTTGGGACCAGCTGGAAAGGCAGAAGTAGTTAGATTTATTAGAAAAAATCCATTTTCAATTATTATTTATGAGTCTACGGACATAAGTATGAAAAAGTGTCTGGCGGTTGTAGTTTGATTTTTTTAAAACAAGGTTCAAGATAATTTTCTTGAATTAATTGAAGTAGAATCTGCCAACGCAGAGGGGCTTTTCAACAGTATTAAAAAGATGCTAGATAATAATAATTTGCCTTACAGCAACTTGGGGGGCATAGCTGCTGATAATGCTAATGTCATGCTAGGTCAAATCCATAGTGTGCAAACACTTTTGAAGGATAATATAAATCCAAAAATTATTGTTGTTGGTTGTACATGCCACTCATTTCACTTGTGTAGTTCATATGCTTGCAAAAAGCTCCCCGAGTATTTGGAGAAATTTGTACACGATGTTTGTAATTATTTCTCTAAAAGTACAAAGAGAATTGAGGATTTAAAAGAGTTTCAAAATTTTGCGGAGGAGGCCCCATCCAAAATATTAAAAGTAAGCAAAACTCGTTGGCTGTCACTTGGTATGGTTATCAGTCGTATCTTGCACAAGAAATATTAAATTGTTTTAGTAACAAAATCACGAAGTGCTACTTATTATTCTTAAGTTATATTTTAAATGTTGTTAACAAACTAAATCTTGAATTCCAGAGTGAGACACCAAAAATTACTTTACTGCTTGAAAGAGTTACAAATCTGTATAAAGTAATTTTGAAATCTTTTATTAGGAAAACTGTTATCGACAAATGTAAAAATAACATTGATAGTATAATTGTGACTGATCCATCTAATTTTCTAGAAATAGAAAGTATGTATTTTGGGGCAGAATTAGAAATATTTCTGAATGAACAAGGATATCGATGCAGCTGAGCTTCATCGTTTCAGGCGAAGAGCTCTTAATTTTTACATAGAGTTATGTAAACAAATTAAACAAAGGTTTGATTTCAAAAATGAAGCTATACGTTTTGCTTCGTTCTTTCATCCAAGAACAGTAACATCAGGGAGCATCACTTCTATAGCCCTAGCCAAAACGCTCTTTTTCAACTTACAAGTGGATTTAGAAGAACTGAACACAGAGTGGTTTTTGGCTAGTGAAGTTGGAAAAAAATTCGAGAATTTACCTGTTGATGCTTTCTGGAGTGCTGTTCTTGGACAAACAAATAATTTAGAGAACATGTTTCCAAATCTTACAGCAGTGGTTTCATGTGTATTAGCTTTACCTCATTCTTCAGCTGTTGCTGAACGAACCTTTTCGCAGATGAATTTGATAAAGGTGAAAACAAGAAACAAGTTAGCTGTTCAAACAGTTTCATCTATTTTGCAAACGAAACAATTAGTTAAAAATAGTGGTCATTGTTACAGTTTTGAACCAACCAAAAATATGATCAACTATAACAAAACTAGTATAGATGAAATTGAAAGTCCAGGTAGAGACGACATAATATTATAATTTATAATCGTTAATAACATTATTATTTTCGTTACATACACATATACATATACTTTTGAGTTTTAATGTTTTTTATGTGCAATGGTTTTTTTAGTTCTACTGATTGATATTAAGTGATTTTGTGGTTATCTATACCGTAGAGTATTTTTATATTTCTTTTGTTTTGTTTTGTGAAGATACTAAGTAATTTTGTTCTTATACCATCGAATATTTTTATTCTGTTTTCTAGTATTTTGAATTTCTAGTTTTTGTTCAAGAAAAATAAAATGATTTTTTAAAATTTACTGTTTTCTTTGGCATTGGTGGGGACATTGAAATCTAGCACAATTTCCCCTAAATCTAGCACCAAAATTCCCCTACTTTCAGCACTAAAAATTTTACACCAGGAACAACACTGTGCCGGACTCTCGCTCGTATGAAGTGGATCGGATCGCTTCTCTTTCTCGGACTGCAGACGTCGAATTTGAAATCGAAACGGTTTGCGCTTCGCAATCGTTCGTAACTGAGTAGGAACTGCATAATCTACGCTAGGAATTTCAGATTCGGATTTGGAATTACGGGATCGTTATGACAATGCCTCGCGTGTTGTGTCTAACAAAATCATACACCATGTACTGTTGCAGTCTATACGATAGTTTCTAAAAACATGAGGAAAAAAATAAAATGCTTTGATGATAACGAACTTAAAAACAGTATAATTTTCTCTTAACAAAAGCACAATGAGTAACGACAATAAGTTATAAACAAAAATAAAATATTCTGAATGTCTTGAAACAAAAATAAATCATATACTTTGGAAATGACAAACTATATAAAAAAATAAAATATAAAACATAAATACATATTATAGATGGATACACATATTTATCTATACTTAGATTCTTATTTCTAGTTTCTAGCCTACAAAATCTCACTACTGATATTTAAAAACATAAGTTTCTTCACTTTACTCGTTGCTAAACGTGTTCTTCTGTCATTTAAGACTAGTCCCGTTTTCGAAAAGTCTTTCACATGGGACTGAAGTGGCCAATGCGCAACAACTTTCTCTTACAATATTACTTATATTTGGAAATAAGTATCCATTGTCTTTCCACCACTGGAATGGATCGTTATTTCGACTGACTACTTCGCATTCTAAATAGCGCTGAACTTCCATTATTGCACGAGAACTTGAAGTCCCCGGAATTTATACATTTGATAACATTTTATCAATAGATGTCCAAATACTTAGGGAATCGGCCGATTTTGAAGGGATTTTGATGGGACATGTTCTACAGGTTGAATATTGGTAGACGTATTTTTCGACAATCTGCTTTTTTCTAAAAGTTTTTCGGAAATTCTATTAATGATGTGTTTTTTCACCTTCTCTGCAGCCTCTTTATCTCGAAACGCATATATTTTAAATCTAGGGTCCAAAAAAGTGCATGTGGTTAGGGTTGTACTAAATCTTCTAGTCCTTTTTTTAAATCTCTTACAATCTGCAGCGATTATTTGCATTTTAGTGGCGTTTCTCTATTTTTCAGTAAATCCCCCGTAATATTTAGAAGACCCCCAGTAAACACGATTACCAGAGATGCAGTCATGTACCTATCTCCGCTAACAGCTCTCGTAACATATTCAAACGGAGATAAGATTTTCACTAAATCTTTCATTAGCTCCCGTTCTTCAAAAGAAATTTGCGGCAAAAGCGTATTTAAAACTGCAGTAGTCATCCTTATTGAATCTTCCAACCGTCTCCGGCAAATTCTTCGAATGCAATTGCTCGAAATCAATTTCTCGAAATCAATTGCTCGAAAATCAAATTGCTCGAAAGTAACTTTTCTCGAAATACAAGTTCCTCGAATTGCAATTTCTCGTAAATGTTTTGTTCGAATTTATGTGGTCTTAACATCTGGAAATTTATTTCGGCATTAAAGAGGGAGCAGAGTTTGAACGAATTACGGATAGAACAGTATGCCAGCGGTCAACAACATATCATAAGTCGAAGAATATATCGTGATAGTGCACAGAGACTTTTAATATTAGTGAATAACATTATGGACATGACAGAAATATATATGATTATGTCCGTAGAATAGCACATAACATATATTTAAAACATATATTTGATTTTTATAATTTTTAACTTAATCACATATCTATACCTATTTTTTATTAATAAAGCTTATAATTTGTAACTTGTGTTTTTTTTTATATTTGATATTAACTGATTCGAGTTAAGGCTATTTCACAACTTTATTTTTTCGAGCAACAGATAAACGAGAAATTGCTGTTCGAGAAACTTGCAATTCGAGCAGTCACATTCGAGAAACTGATTTCGAGCAATTTGTTTTCGAGCAATTGCATTAGAGCAATTTACCTAGAACCCTTCCAACATATAAAAAGTGGAATTTCACCGGGTGTCGACATCCTGTATAATTTTCTTTGGGACTTCTGTGCCACTAGTTTTTTGGTGCGACATTAGTTTCGCTGTCGCTGCGGAACTTCTTTTAAAATGCCCAACAATTTGTTTAATTTTTTTTATGGTGTTGGCAGTGATCGCATTTTTTAAAGTGTTTTGCACGATCAAATTGAGGGTGTGGGCGTAGCAACTAAAGTGTCTCCATTTTAATTCTTGCGTTATTGCCTTCACGATGTTAGCTGCATTATCGCTTACGGCTAATAAAATTTTATTTTCCAAACCCCATTCTAAAATGGTGGTTTTCAAATCGTCAGCTACCTTCTCACTTGTGTGACTTTCAGGAAGTACAGCACATTTTAGCAGCATCGGCTTCAGTTCAAAATTATTGTTTAAATAGTGTACAGTTATACCTATAAAACTTTAGTTATGATAGAAGTCCAACAATCCGCCGTTAGGCAGGTGTCTAAGGTACCTGGTACTCTGCATGCCTAGACCTTGTCCATTAACAAACAAACAAACAAACAAACGCTCTCGACACTTTTTATTTCATCTTTGCATTTCTTAACGCACTTCCCATGCCAAGCTGGTATTAACAATTTTGAAATAGTTTGCCTATTGGGCAAGCTATATGAAGGATTAAGTATTTTCACAAACCTTCGAAACCCTTTGTCTTCAACTATACGGAATGGTTGATAGTCGAGGGTAAAAAGTGTCAATAATTCATCGTCCATTTGTTTTTTAAATTCATTGGAATTTTCTTTTTTGAAAAAAATGAAGATACGGTAGCCTGCCGGGGCTTATCAATTTTCCCCTTAACAGAATGTGCCGATGAAATCGTAGAAGAAGATGCTTTAGCTCAGCTGCTGACAGTGATCCAGACGACAAAGGGAAAGATTCGAGTTCAATGTTACGCCCTTGTTCTTGATTATCCTGTTGGTAAGGTAACATATAATAATATCATAGAAAAACCAAAAAAAAAACTGTAAACTTACTTGTTGTGGGATTGATTTGCCTTCGGCTTGGAATATTTTCTGGGGCGGTAATCAATTT
>CALNHX010001458.1:125000-225456 GCA_940337035.1 Agriotes lineatus
TCGTTCATGTCCGCAAACTTTCACTCTCGCGACTGCTACTTCTGTTAAATGGCTCTTCACTGGCCATATACCTGAAGTGTTAAAAGGATGCAGAATAATCCTCATACCAAAAAAAGGAAATCTCTCCTTAGCCTCCAACTGGCGTCCGATAACGATCGGCTCCCTTTTTCTTCGGCTGCTTCACAAGGTCCTTGCTGAACGTCTAAGCCATCTACCTCTCTGCCCCCTACAAACCGGTTTCACCAAGACGGATGCCTGCACGAATACCAGTGTTATTCTGCAGGCTCTGATCAAATCACTACGCCGTGTAACCAAACCGTTTCATTTGTTGTCACTTGACATCAGCAAGGCCTTCGACACCATAGTCCATGCCTCCATCCAAAGGGCTTTGAGACGTCTCAACATTCACCCAGCCATCCAGAAATATATATTGGAGTCTTATAACAAACGTTATACCACTATATCTTGTTTTAAACAGGAAACGCATAAGATCATGCTGAAACGCGGCGTCAAACAAGGCGATCCGCTCTCTCCTATCATCTTCAATATTATTATGGACGAGCTATTGGAGAACTAATTGAATACCCCTGCCGGCCTCCCTTTTCCGGACTGTGATAATAAAATAATTCTGCTTGGCTCCACAACATCAGAAACCAATCGACTTTTAGAAATATGCCACACCTTCCTGGACAAACGTGGACTTGCCCTGAACACAAAAAAGTGTAACGCGCTGTCCTTTGGTCTAGCTCCCAAAAAGAAGAAATTATATACTATCACAAAAGACACTTTCTTCATCAATCATCAACCTATCAAACAACTAGGAGTCGATGGTTATTTTAGCTATTTAGGCTTAAAATATGGCTCATTAGGCGTCCGCACTACCGATTACCATACGATAAGAACTTATCTCTCGCGGGTCGAAAAATCTCCTCCTACAGCGGTGGCAACCATTAGTAGCCGCCATTCGTGCCACTAGCTGCTAGTTAAGTTCCCCGAAATCACCAGGACGTCGCTCGCCAGTGGAAATCGAAAAACCGCCGTGTTATATTAATTGGTAAGAGCGGTACGCGAGAGCCGATTACGTTGTTCTGTGCACGATAAGAAAATTACTGGACATGAATTAATGCTAGAAAAAAAATCGTAGCGATACGGCCATAAAAAGCAAAATTTAAATTTTACTCGAAAATAAAATATCGAGTGATATCAAAAATGTATCCATAGTAACAGGGGCGAACTGGCCTAGGGATGCCGGGATGCGATCGCATCCCGGTCCCTGGGCCGTCCGGGCTCTAAGGCTTTAAACTAAAATGCAACACCACTACCGGGTTTACACAGGCACATTTTGGCCCCGGGGTCCCCGCCCCGCAATTAATTTGTATGTATTATGTAAATGTAATTAAAAATAGCTCTTTAGGGGCTCCAAAATCCCACAGCAACGGAAATATCTTATTGATGTAAAGTACATTTTTTTTCTATAATAATTTTCAAGGTTAACTTTCTAGGGGATAAGTTGCATTCCTCCACGGTCCCTAGTTTTAATAATGTTGGTACATATATTTTTAGTTCTTTTTTTTCACTAAAAAGATTATTGTCAGTTTGACAGATATGTCATAATAGTGGGTAAAACGAACAGCATAGTAAAATACTGCAAATTTATTAATTATGAAACTTACAATATTTGAAAGTAAACATAATGAACGTTTGCAAAATTAAAGAAATTTGTCAAGAGTTCAAATTAAGAAACTTTGACATTTAAAATTGACACAACCATAATTTTGAAAAAGTTCTACCAACACGAGTTATAAAAATTTCCTAGCGTTTTAATCACATATCTACCAACATTGTAACACTTTGATAGTTATTATAGAAAAAAAAGTACTTTAAATACTTCTTTGTGTATAGCTAAAAAAATATAACGTCCACTCGTCAGCGTATACAACCATATAGGTTGCGTACAAGTTTCTAATGACACTGGCGTGTACGCAAGTAAACTGTCAGCGCTCGTGTTCGAAGTTAAAAATAGTGGGAACTCGACTGCGATCTTCAATGAAGCAGGATCTCCTGAAGGCACTTTTACTAATCAGTATAGAATCAGATTCCAAGCACCGAATCAATGATAGATGCACTTAGAGAAAGTTCTAAACTCCCCAGTAAAATGTTGTTGAAGTAGTTCATTTGGTAATCTACGAGTCAAACTACATATAATAGTCTTGCCACATTTCAATTTTTGTAAACAAAATATGTTTTTAAATTTTTATTTTTTACCATAGAAGGGCTTGACTTGGAAAAATATATTCTAATTGACTCTAGCAACTATAATTGGCTAAACTCGTTTTTTAAGAAAAAGTAACTTTTTTTAAATGGCACGTACTAAGGGCCATCTTGCCATTAGATAGAAAATGTAATTACCAATCTAACGATATGCATCATGCACTACGCTATCTTTATCTGAAACTGAAAATTAATTTATGTCCTACCAGTACATTAATTGAAATTAATGACTCTATTTTAAGGTATCTTAGATACAAAATAACGCTCCAGGGCAATTATTTTCTTCATAAGAACCCTAGGGTTATTATGAAAAATTAACAGTATTTGTTTCCATGGATACAACTTTTATTTCAAAAATTACAACTGATATTTAACTAGGAAAATGTAATTCAAAATCACTTTAATATATTAAATGTACAATTTTCAAAATGGCCCGACAATGAAATAGCTCCATTTATATTTGCCTTTGCAATCGACGAAAATTCGCTTGACTTAACCTCTAAGACAGATTCTCTGACTGTTGTTAAACCAGCAACAAAAGACACATTTGTTCGATTGAACTTTCGGTATTTTCGACATATCCTCTAGCTACTGAGGCACTTTTCCAACCCCCTAATCTCAGCAGATTTTCTGAACTACCCCCTGCATCTGATAGTAGTGTTGCTGCTGTACGCCGTAAGCAATGGCCTGTGTATGCTTTAGCATCGGGTAATTCTAAATATTTCGCGATTTTGAGCTATACTTCCAAATGTGTTTTTACCTACAGGCTGTGCAGTACATCGCTTATCACGAACACATAAGAAAAATCTATCACACACACAGTTTTTGGGGCGCAATGCCATGTATTCTCTGACAACTTTCAACGCATCCATTTCAATTTCGGTAATAGTTCGGGAGCCAGTGAACTTTTTGTTACGTCATAAGGTAAATGGCTAAATTATACTTCATGAATTAGTTTTTGTGTTTATGTAAACGAAAACCGATTTCTGCAATCCCGAATCCGGGGATAACATTAAAGGTTGCGCTGTGAAAGTTGTAATTGACGACTATTTTACGTCATTTTTAAATGCAAAATACAAGTTCCCATCAAGAGTTTGATTAACACAGAGCAATAAAATATGTTTCTGCAATGTGGAATCCGGGGATAACCCCTTCTGCAAAGATGGTGAATATGTAGGGTTGAAGTTATGAAAATTTTTATAAGATAAATGAAAAATTCTTTTTGCATGCACTAGTGCTAACATTAAACATTAAAAAAATTATATTCTGCATAACAAACTCCGGGATCATGACTTTCTGCAAGCGCCTCAAAAGTAACTTGTCGCGCGCCGTCAAATGCTCGTGCCGAGTCAATTTCACGTTATTATATTCAACAAATCAATGCGATTTGCACAACAATAATTTCTCACAATAAATATACTCGAATTTAAGAATTTATGTACTACTTCTTAACAAGATTTCAAAATCGCAAAAACAGAGTAAACAAAAATGATCAAAATTCTGCATTTTATGTTTATGAACAAACTTCAGGAATTTTTCGAAATTGTTTTCAATCGCGGGAGATTTAGTTTATAAGTAATAAAATTTAACGTAGTGTTCTAATATTTTGCGCTGGCAGACAGCTTTGTTTGTGTAGATTAACTGTTCGTGTTTGTTATTCCTAGATATTTCACTATAAGTCAGGGCGTCTGGTGACTCGAACCCAAGTTCAGGCTTTGCACTCGCGCGTCATGCCTGTTGAGGCGCATATCGATGTTTCACCTCTTTTGGTCTGGATTTGTTGTTCGGCTCAGAAATGCTCCGAAACTTTTAGTTAACGCGCCTCCCAGCTGGGCGTACCTTATAAACCATTCTTACGAGCCGGCATAGATGCCGAATATACCTGTATTTTTGTATGGTGTTTGGTAGGTCCCTTGGTGTGGCCAATAGATGTATTAACCGAACAGTCTTATTCTTTGTCTTTTTGTGTCTTGTGCACGTTTGTTTACAGGGGGACTGTGTCACTGTGTTATGACCATTGTAAGGTGAGGCCCGGATGCGGCGGACGAGCATTCCAGGTAGGTGTCTGTGTCTGTCGCTGCACCGGGGTTCCCGAAATAGTTATTTGAGTACTTCTCGCTCCGTTTAACCCTCCAGGTCTGGTTGAACGTGGGTATCTTGAGTTGGATCTGGTGGCGCCCATTTCTTTAGCAATACCCTGTATGTACCTCGACACGCTTACCCTGCGGTGTACCGTTTTGAACCATGCCCATATCCCTGAGCGCATTCGAGCCGAGGCCTTTAGCTTGTGTTTAACGATTCTCAGGGTAAGCGTGCCCCATTTCCCGGATTTGTTTAGCATTCGATACTCGCCGATCCGTGAGTGTCGTAAGGTTAATTTGATGCTGTAACAGAACATCATAATTTTACTATCATTTTCTTTTTCGCTAATTAGTCCCCGCTTTTTCTCTCCGATTACACAAAAAATTATCTGCTGGCAACTAAACTAAAAAATTACAATAAAAAGATTTGTACATTCCATCAAAAATCTTTCCAGAGATCACAGTCAGGCTGCTGAAACCCAGAGCAGCACTGAAAAACATCTCAATACAACACAGGAGAGTACCACTTCATCGTTAGTTGCTCTAGAAGAAGTTTCTGATCCAGTAGACCTCGAGACAGACATCAAGACGAGCACCTCGGAAGCATCTACGATTCCTCGATCATGCCTTTTTTGTAGTTTATCTCGTAAACGTTCTAAAGGTCGTGTTATTACATTAATTTGTGGAAATTGTACTATTTTGTGTAAAGAGGTTATGCCGGTAGCACTTGAGAAACACGAAAACAACATGCTTGAGAAAATTGAGAATAGTAAGAAATATTCGTGTATATTTATTGTTGTACAAATCGAATTGATTTGTTGAATATAACGTGAAATTGACTCAGCACGAGCATTTGACGGTGCGCGACAAGCTACTTTTGAGGCGCTTGCAGAAAGTCATGACCACGGAGTTTGTTATGCAGAATATCATTTTTGTAATGTTTAATGTTCGCACTAGTGCATGCAAAAAAAATTTTTCATTTACCTTATAAAATTTTTCACAACTTCAACCCTACATATTCACCCTCTCTGCAGAAGGGGTTATCCCCCGATTCCACATTGCAGAAATATAATTTATTGCTTTGTGTTAATTAAACTTTTGATGGCCATTTGTATTTTGCATTTAAAAATGACGTAAAATAGTCGTCAATTACGACAACTTTCACAGCGCAACCCTTAATGTTATCCCCGGATTCGGGATTGCAGAAATCGGTTTTTGTTTACATCAGCACAACAACTAATTCATGAAGTTTAATTTAGCCGTGAGCCCAATGACGTAAAAAAAAGGTTCACTGGCTCCCGTACTATAACTATCATAAAGTTCCTCCGTTGACCGTTTTTGGATTGTGGAATATCGATAACAATATCCGTACCTCTGTCTCGAACGTCACAAATTCGCATATTCACCAGCTCATTCCTCCGGCATGCTCCAAACACGCCAACTACTAACGCTACCTTATCCAATAGGTATTTTTCGGACGGTGCCTCTTTGAGAAACTTGATCATGGGTGAGAACTTTAGATTTTTTAGGCAGATAGTTCCTTCTAGTTTGTTTCAAGAACTGCTCTAGTAGCACAATTTTCTCATTGGCCTTTATACGTTTGTTGATTATTAATTCCTTCTTTAACATGGAATGATTTGTCCATAATGAATTCGGGGCATAGTGCTCCGACAAATCTTGAAAATACGCCATTAAAATTATCTCATTGACTGTACTAACTGAATTTTCACTCAACCATTTTTCAAATGAATCGTACTCTTTGTCATATGCTTTCTTGCTCTTTTTAGGAACAAGTGCTTCAGCTGCTTTAGCAGCTTTTAATAATATTTCTTCTGAAATTTCACCTTCTTCAAACATTTTTATTATGCACCACTGTCACAATGAAAATTAATGACAGCTCAGCTTTTGTCACAAATCAAACTTAGATCAGCTAACTAGATCAATCTTAAATACTATATCATAGTAATTATATGAATTGACTATGAATATGAATTAGGTAAGAAAATTGGCCAAAGGCACTCGGTTATTATTTTACTCATAATGCCCTTGGTACCTTAATAACTATAATTAGTTATTTTTTAAATCCATTTAAAAACCCAAAGTTAGTGTCACTTCCGATTTCACCGGTTACTTAAATAGATCACTCTATATGTTTTATGTTTTTCGGAATCTACGACTCAAATTACATATAACAGTGTTGCCAAATTTGCTTAGGTATTATTAGTTAATACATAAAAATATATAAAAAAGTAATTAATTAATTAATTTTCAGATTCAGATAAAGATAAAGTAGTGCATGATGCATATCGTTAGATTGGTAATTACATTTTCTATCTAATGGCAAGATGGCCCTTAGTACGTGCCATTTAAAAAAAGTTACTTTTTCTTAAAAAACGAGTTTAGCAAACTGTATTCTTTTATTAAAGGTTTGTTGTTGACCTTATTGACAAAATAGCTTTTATTAAGAGTTGCTACAGTCAATTTGAATATATTTTCCAAGTCAAGGCCTTCTATGGTAAAAAATAAACATGAAAAAATAATTTTTTTGTTTAAAAAAAGTGAAATTTGGCAAGATTATTATACATAATTTGACTCGTAGATTCATAAAAACATAAAATATACAAGTATTCGATTTAAAAAATCAAAGTTGGTATCATTTCCGATAAAACCGGAAATCAGCCATTTTGACTATATCTATCGGCCAATCAGAAATTATGTCTAGTATCTTGGTATAAAATTTTATCAAAATCGATTCATAAATAAAGAAGATATAAGCATGGCCCTAGTCTCATTGTCACCCGGTATAGTTGCATTCATATATATTTATATATTGTTTGTTTATGAAGTATTTTTGATGAATTTAATTCTGTTTTTATGGCCTAAACATTAATACCAATAGTCCAGTCGTTGAAGGTAAAAATATGCTATTACCTCAGAATTCTTTGAACCTTGACCGATTGACGTGAAATTTGGTGAGTGGTTAGGGGACGGCTCATGGAGCAAAAGTGACATAGCACCGATGTCCGCTTTTACCCTGAGAGTGGATGCCACCTCTTCTCGGGGGTGGAAATGTGTTCACTCAAAATAACCCCGGAAATGAATAAAGGGACAAATTCTAAGTAAAAGATGTTCTATATAGTTTTATCGATAAATCGATATTTTTCGAGCTATTCGCGATTGAAAACTTAGATTTTTCGTGATAAAAATGCATGTTTTTGGACAGTTTTTCGCGAATAAGTTGAAAACTTCGTGTTCTATCAAATAATTTTTTTTTGTCTACAATAGATTTAGTTCGCGCCTACTACCAAACTCCCATGACTGAAGAATATATGCTGAAATCCGCAGTAATTACGCCCCTCGGGTTCTTTGAATTCACGGTGATGGGCTTTGGAGATCGAAATGCTGCGCAGACGTTTCAACGCTTCATGGATTGTGTGCTTTGAGACCTGTGTAACCCACCGCAATAAGTTGCGTTTATATTATAGATTTTAAGTCATCTAAAATGTTCAAAAAGGAAAGAATAAATCGAAGCCGGCCCTGAAAGGTTCATGTACTAAGAACGTAAAAGGCTACATTGTAATAATCAAAAAACGGTTGAATTGCATCCGGGAAGTCAAAGAAATTCGATATTAACTTACTGTCAAGGTTTTCTAAGAATCGGGCTGCGACAGTAAACGTGCAATTTCTGTGCTGTGAAAACCTATGAATCAGTTTTTGTTCATGCAAATCCAAGAGCAGCTACGGATAAGACAAAAATGCAAGTTCCGAGACACTCCCGGCTGATACCGAAGGGACGTTGAAGAAACCTTCCTGGAGGGCCCGTGGTGACGACGAGGGCAGTTCCATCCGGGGTTCCGCGAGATTAATTAAGCCGCCGCGAACGGTTTTCGGCGCCAATTCAACTAAGTCCTAAATTCAAAATTCTATCTAAATTATAAGTGCTTTGTGCAGTGCCAAACCACTCCAAAATCTAGCCGAACACATTTAAATTTTATAAAAAATTCGGGCGTTCCGCTAATATATGTAATAAACCATCCCCGGGAAGTACGACAGCACTGGAAAAGGTCAGGAAATTTTATGGTATTTTATTAAGCGAATAACTAAGGGCTGCTTCGAGTATTCTACCCTTCTAGGGTGAAATTCATGTCGTAGGTTTAAGCCTAATTAACCAAATCTTTTACGGAGCTTACAGTTAAACCTACATTTAACAGATAGGGTGGAATTTAATTGTAACTGATCCAAATTTTAGTTTCTTTTAATATAAGGTTATTTATCTTTTTGGGTGTTTTATTTAATCGAAAACTCGGCCTTACAACCCCTAAGTTACAACACAGTGGTCAGCAGACGAGTTAAAATCCATAGGTGCAATTAGTGGTCTAAGGAGGGAAACTACCCCTATATCACACCCAGGGTCGCAGCTCCTTACACAAGGGCGTGCAGCTCATCACACCTGTATTTTTGCTTTTGTTATGTGGGCGATATCCTCGTCGTCTCCACCAACGAGAAGGAGCATCGCCAGCATTTGGAGGCCCCTTTTCAATGGCTACAAGAGTATCGCATCGCAGTCAATCCAGCTAAATGTGTATTTAGACCTTCTGAAGCGCAGTTCCTAAGGCACCACGTCATCGAGAAAGACTGTAAACCGCCACCAGGGAAAGTTCAAGCAATCACGGAGCTTTCCAGACCGAGGACCATTAAAGAACTCCGCAGATTTTTCGGACTGATACATTTTTATCGCAAATTAATGAAATCTGCTTCGGAAATACAAGCTCCGTTGGACGCCTTCCTTACGACTTCAAAAAGGAGCGAAATGACGGATATAGAAGCATTGGCAGGCGGAAGTGAGAGCGCTCTGGGGTGCGCCCACGCAGCTTTCACTGACCGAGAAGCGTCCCGGCACTTTTTCCCAGAGCCAAGGCCGTAGCCAGGGGGGGATCACCGGGGATTGACCCCCCCCCCCCGCAATAAAAAAAGATATTTCTTTTAGTAAGTATTAATGGGACTGCAGTTATATACAGTGCGCCCGTTTCACTCTGTTGTTATATTATACACAACATAATAGTTAATCACTACAGACAAAATCCTCTACTACTGTTATTTCTATTATGTATGACCAAAGAATATAGATAGGGGGAGAAGGACAGCCTTATGGGTTATTAGCGTATTATTTAAAAGCTCCTCAGTTCTTGCCTGGCCCTCAAGCAGCCGCCGCCAGTACTAATGAACTCGTTCACGGCTACGGTCGGGGACGCATTTACAGATCCCTGTCGCATTTTTCCCAAGAACGCGTCTCAGCGTTGCCAGATTGCAAGGAAGTTACAGAGTTATGATTTTAACAGCTATTTGTATAAGAGCGAAATTGGCAATTTGATTTTGCGCTCAAAATATACACAAGATTTTATACAGAGTGGAGTAATTTTCGAGGTGCCACCATTGGCATCTCGGAAACGGTAAGAGATACAACTTCGGTCAAATGGGGAAAAAGGTGCACATTTATGAGGCCAATTTATTGACACTTCCGTTTTTCCGAAAAAAACGCATAGCCTACTTGTTATAATCGAAAAACTGAAACTGGTCGATTTTTTCAACCATGCATAACTTTTTTATTATTTCATATAATTTCAATTTTCAAAAAAGAGCTTGTAGGGAATTGTAGGCTCTACAAAATCGGCCTACTTTAATATTTTTCTGATTCGTAATTTTCGAGGTACAGTCCAAACTTACATTTTTTTAAATGGAATGGATATCAAAATTTTGCATCATTGGAAAGCTTATTTTTTTCCCTTTTCATTCATGTATGGTTTCACATAGTTATTTTCACAAACTTTTAAAATATTTTATAAAACACTTTTTAATCTAGTGTGCCTTGACTGTGTTAGTTTTATGAAAATAGGTTTTTCGGTCAGTTCTATCGTAAATAAGTCAATAGTCATAGGTCGTTACCTACTTTCGATTAATTCTTCATTAGCATCGTTCCTTACTAATGTGCTTTCCTGATAAGACGTGTCCCATTCCTTAGGCTAATTAACAGGACAGCTTATAAGAATTTCTTCTGGAAATTCACATTCAGTTGTGCTGAAGTTTGTCTTCAGTGTTGTCGTATACTCTTTTGACGTTTCCTTTTCCGAAATTGATCACTCGAACGCTTAATCTTAATCATGGTTAATTCGTGCGTATATTTTGAATGTAAGCGAAATCGCAGAACCGACTGCGATTTAAGCTTTTTTCGTTTTCCTATAGAAAAAGAAAGACGCGATTTGTGGTTGATTAATTGTGGCAATCCACAGCTTTTCACGTTATCTGAAGAACAATTACGTGAAAGAACTGTGTGTGCCATGCATTTTTCCGAAAAGCAGTTTATGAATTCAAGAAAAAATAGGCTGAGTCATAATGCTGTTCCCTTAAATTACAAAACTGCCATGCAACCTGACCACGCAACATCGCCAGTGTCGCCCAAAGAACTCGCATTTAAAAAAGAGATCATGCCAAGGGTCTATGGTAAAGCGACGTCTAGTTCGGGCTCTTTTCATTTGGATGAAGATCATATTGCTTCGCCTATGCAATTAGATGCAGATACCATACCGGATTCGTCTATGATACAGGTTAGTTCCTTTAAAAATGCCCGTTCTGTATACAGTGTGGTGATAACGTCCCGCACAAAATTCATTATTTTCTTATTTAATGTTTTTTGGGAAAACCCCGAAACACGTCATTTTATTTTTTAAAAAGACTCAATTTTCCCTCTTATTTTGATAGATCTCCTCACCAGTTAAATGATGATGTAAAAAAATTAGTGCCCCTCGTAGGTAACAATTGTTTTGACAAAAATACACATGAAGTTCAAACAATTCAGAATTTATTTTTAATGAAAATAAGAGCTATGACAAAAACTACCTAATTTTGATTTTAAAACATTTACCACTGTTTCACAAATGTGTCAAAGTCAACAATTTAACGTTTCTAAGGAAACAGATCTGGTGCTTTATTTTAATTTAAAAAAAATCTGAATTTTTTGAACTTTATGTGTATTTTTCTCAAAAAATTGTTATGTGGGGTACTAATTTTTTATATCACCATTTAACTGGCGAGATCTATCAACATAAGGGGGGAAAATGGGATTTCCATTTGAAAAAATTAATAATGACGTCATAGCGCAGAAACAAAAGCCTCCCTCACCCTTCTATTTTTGAAAAATTTATTGTTTATTCTAATTGTCGTTACTATTTTGCTTCAAAGAATCAGAAAATAAAAAAATCGAATTTTTATGCCATACAAAATATGATTTTCAGGGACTTCGAAAATTTCACCTAACCATGTTAGGAGGCGGGGTTTTACGATAGCGCTCAAGCAGCCGTTTTGAGAAAAACAACTATACTGTTAAATGCAAAAGAAAATATGAACAATTTCCAGTATGGGAAAGTCTATGGACGGTGCCATGTCCACTTTTTAAAGAATAAAATTGACGCGTCAGGGTTTTCCCAAAAAACATTAAATAACAAAATTATTAATTTTGTGTAGAACTTTATCACCACACTGTATAATAAAATTTTTAAATTTTCCATCGATAGTAGGTTAACACGATGTCCGATTATAGGGGCTTAAATCTTATAGTTTCCCCAAATTTGTTGCTCGATCTTCGTGTAGGTACTAATTAAATAAGGTATAATTAGTTAAAATTTCTTTTAAAGTTTTATTAATTAAATCAAAACTAAATCCCAAGCAGTAAGTATACAGGGTGATCAATTTTCACTTCTTTAGGAGTTTTTATTCAATAACACAAAATGAACAAAAGTTGGCAGTTTCATAAAATACAGAAAAATTATTGACGTTTTGAATTCTCTGATAAATTGTGTAGAAATATGTAGGCAAAACAATGAGCTTGTAAAGCATTTTAATGGAGCCTACAGCATGAAAATCTTTTCTGTTATTAGTATGTTTTATTTTTAAAAACTATATTTCAACAGGCCATGTTAGAAATGCCAACACCTACCAAAACAAGAAAGCGCCGTAGTTCTGCTGTGCTACATCAAAAAATTGCAAAACTGCGAAGACAAGTGGCGGCAAAAAATTCACAAATTTACCGTATGAAGAAGCAATGTGCACGAAAGGGGGCTAATTTAGATGCACTGGGCTTGAAACCAAAAACCGTTCGCGTCTTTGTAAATATGCAACTTTCTCACAAATCTAAACAACCTTGGACAGAAGCTGAAAAAGAATTGACCTTAAATATGTACCACAAATCTCCAGCCCTCTACTTTTTTATGAGAGAAAAATTAAAATTTACTATGCCCTCCAAATCTACAATAGTTTCATGGTTACGGTTAAACCAACTTAATACAGGCACCAGTACGGAACTAATGAAAAAACTGGCTGTTAAAGTTAACAGCATGACCGATGATGAAAAACAGTGTGTCGTATTACTTGACGAAATGCATTTAAAGAAAGGTCTAGAATATAATCCACGCCAAGATATGATTGAAGGTTTCGAAGATTTAGGACATCTTGGACGGAAAAGCAAAATCGCTAGTCATGCACTAGTGTTTATGGCAAGAGGACTTATTCACAAATGAAAGATTCCTGTCAGCTTTTATGTTTCTTCAGGTACCATTAAACATGGAGAGCTATCTTCCCTCATTATTAAAAACATCGAAGAGTTACAAAGAATAGGACTTAAAGTGCGTGCTGTTACTAGTGACCAAGCTGCTACAAATAGAGCTGCATTTTTAAATCTAGGAGTTACTGCAGAACAGCCGTATTTTTTTGTCTGCGACGCAAAAATTTTTGCAATATATGACGTACCGCACTTGATAAAAAGCGTACGGAATAATCTTCTATCAAAGGATTTTTACGTGGAGGGCAAGAAAGTTTCTTGGAAAGATATCGAAGAGGCATACAAAATAGATAAATCTTCTTGTACTGTTCGAGCAGCTGTAAAAATCACGGATGCCCACATCTACCCCAATACTTTCCAGCGAATGAGGGTTAAATTTGCAACGCAAGTGTTTTCAAACACCATGAGTGCTACGATAAGAACTGCTGTTGGAACGGGCGAGTTAAAAAGCACCAGCGCTCTGGATACTGCAGAATTCGTACAGAAAATTAACTATTTATTTGATTGCTTAAACAGTCGAATGCTGAAAGACCGTAACCCATATGCATGTGCTCTATCCGTCAACGTACCGCGTACTGAAAATAATTTGAAAGAGTATTTGCAGTGGGTTAAGACTTGGCAAACATATACATCTAATAACAAGGTGAACCAAGGTGTTTATTGTTTTAAGGGACTTATTTTAACCATGCAGTCAGTTATGGAGCTATGGGAAGACTTAAAACAAGAAGGGTATCATTTCCTCCTGACCAGCAGACTAAACCAAGATCCTCTAGAAAATCTTTTCGCGGTCCTGAGGTATAGGGGAGGCAATTCTTCGAACCCCACAGTAAAATCTTTCCGCCAAGCACTACAGTTCAACATGCTGGTTAAATTGCAGCATCCTACAGAGAGCTCCAACTGCGAAGTTGATGAAGATGCTGTTGTCAACATGGCGAATGTTGAAGTGCCAGAAAAAGACGTCATGGAATATGTTGAGGACATACCATATACAGTTGCTGAACAAACTGAATTAGCAGAAGATGGTGACCTCAGTTTACTCAGTGAGGTAATAGAAGTTTCAACACAACCAAATCAAGAAGCCACATTAGAATCTTGTGCGACGGTATATGTAGCTGGTTATGTCATTCATAAAACGCTTTTACGTTTTAATTGTGATCAGTGTCAAAATATGTGCAGCCGTGACTCTGTAGTGCATCATAATGAACTGTTTTTACAGCAAAAAGACTATGGTGCGGGCGACTGTGTTATTTACCTAAAAAAACCTTCAAGTATTTTAATAAAAATAGTTACAATGTTACTTGAACATTTTGAATATTATTTTAAAAATAGTAAGTCGTGTGTAAGTTTTAAGAAAACATTATTAGCATATAGTGTAAATAAAGTGAAAATTTTAGTACCAGGGTGGCTTAACGAGCAAGACACATGTTACTCTCATAAACTGTTTTTAATTAATCATTTAATTACGTGCAAACTCCATAAAACGTTGAAATGGCTATCGCAAGATTTAAGGACTACAAACCAGTCTGGTACACGCAACAAAAAAATACAACATTTAAGTAATGTTTAAAGCTTAAAAAATGTACGTTTATATGCTTACAGATATATTTGCGTACTTCCTATTCTTTGTAACTTTGTATATTATATTGTTTTATTGTATGTAATATTTACACCTTGAAAATCTCATTTATTTAATAGATCATTGAAATTGGCGAGAGTAAGAAATGTATATCTTTATTTCAAAATATTTTAATTTAAACTGGCGTTAATGGATCTGACTCAAATTTCCTATAATCTGCCTTTAAAAAAAAGTAATTAAACCCGTAAAAGGTTGGGGCAAATTGGGGTTCAATCCATAACAATAGGTACCTAACTCTTTATTAACAAATTATTATTTATATCGCCCAAAAATTATGTCAAATGCAAGTAATAATAATTTATTTAAAAATAGCTATTTGGCATATTTTTTGAGCGACTTAAGTATAATAATAATAATAATAAATGTCGTTTATTGAGCAAAAATAAATGAAATTGTTATTTTACAATATACTTGAATTATGAATACATAAGTTGCTCAAAGGGGCAAAGTTCAGGCGTGCTAATCGAATTAGCATACTGTTCTACCACTTAACCCCAAGGTAAATAAAGAAAACAGATAATTTGTTAAAAAAAGGTATATTGTTGGCTATTGAACCCCAACCCTCGATTAGTTTGCAGCTCCTTAACCACATAAGTTCTTTTTCGTTTCTACTCTAATTTACGTTTAAAGTGCAGTAATTTAAACTAGAGTATAAATTATTAAATAATTGTGAGTTTTCTGTGAAAACCGCCCCGATTCATTTTTTTTAATAACAGATTGTACAGGACTTGGGTCAGATCCCTAATCACCAAATTAAATTTTTGCATACATTTCTGAAAGATAATTTAATGTCGATAATAAATGTTCGAATAATATAGTCTTATTCTTTGCTGAGACTATACATAGAGAGATCGCCAACTTAAATGTGCCTAAATAGATATTTTTTAATGCATCAAGTAAATGAGATATTCAAGGCGTACTGTTTTAGTAGCCGTACTGTACTCTATACGTATCAACTTCACAAGATACAATATTATTTTTGTTTTTATTTGCTTTTTAAAATAGATCACTGTAAACTATATTAATCGTCAACATTACTTGAACAATAATTTCCTCTCGTATTAAAATTTTAAAATAAAATCCGTATATTGTTTATTAATGTTTTTTTTTTCATTATTTGTACATAGCTAATTCTATATTCATTATAGAATTTTGTGAGAATAAAGTGGGGACAATCCGTATTCCGTATAATCTTGCGCTCATCGGTGAACTTTTTGTTGAAATTATATTAGAAACCTCTTATGTAATTTTTATAGGTACCTAGCTACCTATTAAATGTTTAAAAGTGTTGCATGTGAAACTTATAAAACCTTTATTTTACTTGGTACCAGTTCATCCGATTGACAACAAATGTTTTAAATAATAACAACACAAACCAAAGAATATACACCTATATTTAATATTCTTTGTAACTAACTTAACTTAGATGTAAGCAGAATCAAACTACTTAAATATTCTTTGGCAGAATACAAGTTTATTTCGGGTAGGTACAACCATTGTAAAACTATTGGAATTGTAGAGAGAAAGTTCTTGCAACACTGTTATAGCTCAAGAATGCTAATGACGCATTTACATGCTGAATGCCACTGATAAGGTAAGCACTTTGACGCTAGGAGCTCCCAGCGGCATTTTCGAACAAAAAATGATATATTTAACCAAGTAAATAGTTATGCAACCCAAATCACAGCATATACGTTATAGCCCATAACGCTGTCCTTCTTCCCCTATCTATATTCTTTGGTATGACTGTGCTTTATGCTCGCTTAATACTCGCACGGTCGCACGACGATGCCTAGGTTGCGTAAGGTCACTATATCAAAAGGTACCGCCATTAGTAATTTTTTATATCTATCCTTGTCGCACAATTTTCTCCAACTGGGGATACAAACACAATCTAACATTAATTTCACTTTACAGCAGTGCCACTACACCTAAAAGAAAATCCCCAAAAACTAGTGTCTTCCCTATTGCACTTGGGAAATTTGTATTAGTTATCTTTATCTCACAATTTTCTCACATTCTCACGCGAGGAATGGAATGGCGGTACCTTATTAATTTAGTGACCTTATAGATTGCGGCGCTGGCAGCGACATCTAGTAGGAGGCGGCGAAACTACGTGCTACGCCTACTACACAAGCAAGGAAACTTCAGGGACGTGCTCGAACTGCATTTCGGGAATATTCAATAGGCATAGAATGAAACGGGTTATTCTCGATGTTTCGTTGTGCCGCGTCTGCGGAGTATATAAGCGCGCCGTCGAGCACGGAGGGGCAGTTCTGTCTTGAAAGTGATCCAATGCGACTAAGGCGATATAAGCGAAGTAATACTGCAGTGTGTGAAATAATAGTGCTGCGAATTAGTAAAGTGAGTGATGATATGATCTTTTAATTTAAATTAAAATTAAAAGGATTTGATGTCTAATAGTAGATTACCTACTCGTATTCATTTTCTTTTAAGTCGTTATCGAAGTAAATATTTGTGTATAAATACAAATGGCATTAATACTTGGCTGATTTTTTTAAATTTTAATTTGTTACAGGTCGGTTCAACATTTGAAATGGCAAAAAGGACGCAAGAAAATACATTGTTCAAATATTTATTTCAAAAATCTAAACCTGGTACTGATAGTGAAGGTTCTACTGAAAATCAGTATTCAAGTGATTTCGACAGTGATACTACTACAAGTAGTTCTGGTACTTCTGGTGCCATTCCTGGGACTGTGGATGATGTGGGTTATTATACAGGACCAAACATTAAAATTGATGATGATTTGAAGTACAGATTGTTGAAATCTCCTTGGATGCCAGAAAAGACATTCAAGTTTCCGATAAAAGAAAGCTAAAACTTCAAATGCAATGGATTGAACGCTTCTTGTGGTTGGTTTACAGGAGTACAGGGCAACAAGGTGCTTTATGCAAATACTGTGCATTATTTGCCAGAGATTGCGCAGGTAAAGGCTCTCAACAGCAGTTAAAATCCTTAGTTACTCCGCCACTCACTAAATGGAAATATGCTGTACATGATTTCAAGCATCACAGTGAAAGCCAGTACCACAAATCTTCTGTATTATTGCCTGATAATTTTATGAAGGTGTATAATAAATCTTAACCAAATATAATGAGTCAGATTGATAGCGGATACTTAGCGCAAATAGCAGAAAACCGGAAACGGCTCATTCCGATTATTGAAACAATTAAATTATGTGGACGTCAGGAATTGGCTCTGAGAGGTACGTGCGACTCAGGTCCAATAAAAATCAATGATCCTGAGCCAGAAACAAATGATGGAAACTTTCGTGCTATCGTACGGCTGAGAAGCAGATGTGGAGACTCAAATCTAATAAAGCACATGGAAAATGTGACGGTGAACGCTACCTACCTAAGTCAGACCATACAAAATTAACTTATT
The DNA here is from genome assembly GCA_940337035.1 of Agriotes lineatus. Lineage (NCBI taxonomy): Eukaryota > Metazoa > Arthropoda > Insecta > Coleoptera > Elateridae > Agriotes > Agriotes lineatus. Next base: position 143,008 of record CALNHX010001458.1, read on the forward strand.
GCAATTTGTGGTGAAATAGTCCAGAAAAAAATTGTGCAAGTATTGATTTCGACGAAATTTTTTTCAATCCTTGTTGACGAAACTGCTGATATTTCACGACAAGAACAAATGTCCATTTGTGTGAGATATGCCGAGCCAAAAGATAATGTGTTTATCATGCGTGAAGATTTTTTAATTTTTGTAACAGTTGAGAATACAAAAGGAAAGTATTTAGCTAATGCAATTTTATCTGAATTAAAATCTTTGGGAGTAGATTGCGAATATTTAATCGGACAAGGATATGATGGAGCTTCTTCGATGAAAGGAAGTTTTAAAGGCGTGCACGCAGTAATTCGTGAGTCACATCCAGAAGCCTTATACGTCCATTGCAGCTCACATTCATTGAATTTAGCTCTGGGTCATTCTTACCAAGTTCAGCCTATTCGAAATACTATTGGAATTATAAAATCGGTTGGAAATTTTATCAAGTCCTCGGCAAAACGAACCAAGTGCTTAAAAGAGAATATTGAAAAAAACTTCCCCGAAACACAATGGAAAAACCTTACGACAATGTGCGAGACCCGCTGGGTTGAAAATCATGATGGGTTGTTAAGATTTAAGCACTGACATGGATTCTGAAACATCGTCAAAGGCTAATTCTTTTCTGAGATCAGTCATTTCAAGTGATTTTGTTATACGCTTATGTTGCTTAGGAATGTTGGTCCCATACACACTGACACTATGCAAACTATTTCAATCTCCCCTATGCGATTTGACAGCAGCTTTGCAACATGTCGATCTAATCATAAAGACTATTGAAGATGTTCGCCAAAATATTGATTCAAAATTTGATAAACTTTTCAAGAATGCACAGAATTTGCTCTGTACTGTAAACGAGGAAATTAAAATTCCGCGAACAACGTCACACCAAGAGCATAGGGCAAACTACAACACAAAAGATCGTGAAACTTATTTTACAATTACTATAATGATTCCACTTTTGGATGATTTCACTGATCAGCTTCAGTCGAGATTCCAAAATCATAAAGCCACATTATCATCTCTCAACATTTTAATTCCGTCTGTGTGTTGCAAAGAACAAATTAATAGTAAATATCAAGAAAACTACTTTGAGCTCTATAAAAAATATTTGGAATGGGACTTTGTAAAAGCTGAATTACACGTGTGGCGGCTAAGTGAGAGGAAGATTCTGAACTACATCGACCAACATGTGCTATTGAAGCTCTCGGATAATGCAACCAGTCCTTATTTCCAAACAATCACAAACTTTTAAAGATCTCGGCGACACTGCCTGTTTCCACATGTACCCCCGAGAGGACTTTCTCTTCTCTGAAACGCCTCAAAACTTATTTAATAAACTCCACAAGCCAGGAAAGACTAAACGGTTTGGCGTTAATGTCAATCCACCGCAGAACTGACATCGACACCGAGGAGGTAATTGATTTGTTCCATGCAAAGAAAGCTAGAAGACTAAATTTAATTTTGTAATAAGGTTAATATTTCTGTAATGGTTTTTAAATGAATATATATGATAAGTAACACCATTTTCTTTCTTTTATTAAAACAATTTTATGTTTTTCTACATTCCACCAAACCAACCCCCCCCCCCCCCCCGCGAAATTGTTTTCCGGCTACGGCCTTGGTCAGAGCAGCATTCACAGGGTGGTTGTGGTAAATACGCATTTATTAATTACATCCCGTGTTACAAGTATTACAAATGTGTTTTAATTAAATTCAAGATACAGTCCACTCTATCGGTTTAACATTTTGGTACTACCATCCCGATCTACAGGAGTCTACTACAAAAACGAAGGCTTTCACCGACAACGGCTTAATGAACGCCATGCCGCAGAGGACAAAGAGCAAGTAACCGAAGGCCGCTTCTACCCGAAAATACGTCACCACACCTATTTGGCTAATTCAGCAGCAACCAGGTTATTTTTTGTTGGGAATTACCACGGCGCAAGGAGCTATTTTACGGAAATATCAAGGAGTGAGTCTATTTTTTCCGAAGCTTTATTGTTCCAATTGAGTCACGTGTTGTACAAAAATTCTGCCTGCCAATTGAACTAGAATGCATTAAAAATCAAACCGAGGCACAGTATTAATTATTTTAATTGGTGCAAGCTCAGCTTACTTTTATTGAGATAAAGACACTGATGTGTGCAGCTGAGTTTCACAATTTGAGGCAAAAGGTAACATGAAAAGCTAGTTCAAAAGGGTTACGTTCGTGGACTCAGATTTGAAGAGGTTTTGGAAGTGCGAATGCAGTTAGATTGTATCTGTAGCATTAACGTTTGAAGTATTACGTTTGTTATCGTACGAAATGGTTTGCATAAGTACAAAGTATGAGCATTATAATAGTCAGAAAGCTAGGACCAGAATGGCAAAGTATCTGAAGGGTATAGCAATATAGCAATGCAGTAAGAGGATTAAAAACGTCGGAAGAAGCAACCGGCATGAAATATTGCAAAAGAGCAACCTACGAATGGCAAAGAAAGAGAACGAAAGACATTATAAAGTGCATTCCAAAACTACAGAACATAACAGTGCGGTTACAAACACAGTGATATAGCAGAGTAAAGTACAGTAAATTTATAACCTAACAAAAAAATGGTTAGCCTATAAGAATGATTGATGTTATCAAAACCTGATTCTATAAGTTAATTTTATGTATCAACCCTTATTTCCTTTTATACAATTGTGGTGTGATGTTGCTATGATACGAGATTGTCCTTTGTTTAACAACCACACAGAGAGCTTAATAATTGCCCAAGAAGTTAACACTGTTTCGCATCAGCTCCCATTAAGAGTTTGATTTTGTGAATAAAACACATCCATATAAGTACAAGTGTTGGTTTTATTCATATATGTAATACTACATATATGGTTTTATTTAACCAGTGCAGTATAGGGCACAACTAGAACCAGTTTGTCAGGTTGAAAGTGCTGTAGTTGGTGAATAATCACCTGCGGTAAATTTGCCGATTTTGGGATTTATTTAAATGAAATTATTTCTAATTGTACGGGGCACACCGTTTCGGGTTGTATGTCAAATGTTAAGGTTAGCTACTGCAGATTTAGTTGTGGTGCGTTCACAAATACAAATCCTAGTGGAATTGGAGCTATTGAAATTAGTTTGCTCTACACAGTTTTTTCCAAATTTAGCGATCCAACCCATGAGACAGAGTTTGATGTTCACCGGGGCAGCCGAATATTATTGCAAAAATTAAAATAAAATAAGGGCACCACAATCATTTAGCTTTGCAGTAAAATAGTTGCATTTTTAATAAGCCTAAGATCGAGTACGGGCAGCAATATTCATATTGAAATACGTGAATTTAGGAGCACCTCATATTTTCTTTTAGTCCTAAGCTGGGGCTTAGTTCATTGTAATACAATGCTGGCTACTGAAACTCTAATTAAGTGATTTTTGCAGTTGGAACATAAGCTAAATTCCAATTTAGCATTAGGAAAATGGTATAGAGCATTTATGTATGAATATGAAAAATTAGGGCACATGCCTGTTTGTGATAAAGTAGATTTGGTTCATCCAGACGATAGGTACCTATAAAAGGTAGTTTGGAGGTATCATCAAGGTGAAGATATGTCAATTTATTAGTTAAATACAGTTACATAGGGAACAACTTCAGCGCCATTTTTAGCCATTAGATGTTTGAGACCATTATCACACGAAATGAAATCGAAGTATCCCATAGCTTCAGAAATAACTACACGTAATTTCTTTGTTGACGATTTAATTACCGATTTTGATTGTGAAAATGATGCCATTGCAGTATGTTCCGAGATAGTAAACATTCTAGAAACTTCCAAATTCGAACTGCATAAATGGAATTCCAATAGTTTTAATTTTATGCGACAAGTGCAAGATTCTAAAGAACCATGTAATATGTTATATATAGGCGCTAACGACCAAACAAAAACTTTAGGTATTCAATGAAATAGCAAAATTGACATCTTAAGTTGTAGAATAGCTGAATTGTCAGAATCTTATATAGTAACGAAGCGTAGCGTTTTGTCAGAGCAGCGTTAAAAGGGTGGTTGTGGTAAACCGTTATGCGCATTTAATAATTACATCCTATGTGTTACAAGTATTACAAATGTGTTTTCTTTCAAATCGGCATTAGTGTACCTCGAAATCGACATTAAAATACGAGAAATCGGCAGTAATCCATTGTTTTACGACTTTTTGTAGGTGGCGGGGCGACAGATAAACGTCAACCGACGTTAACATAACCTACAAATGTTGGTTAAAAATGTTGTAATTTCACGATTTCTCGATTTCAAATAAAAGATAATGTACTCCTCGGCACTGAAGTTCCTTTTTATCCTATGAATTGGAGCAGTACACTCGGCGTAATGGTCTTCGCATTTTTGGAGTTCCAGAAGCTAAGGGCGAAAATACAGATGAGGTCGTCAGCAAACTGTGCAAAGATAAACTGGGGCTGGATATATCTACTGAAATGATAGATTGTAGCCATCGCCTTCCTAGCAAAGAACCCGCTAACAGGCCAATAATCGGGAAGTTCTTGAGCAGAAATAGTAAGAAGCTTATTTTTAATAATAAAAAGCTCCTTAAGGGCACCAAAATATTAATAAAAGAAGACTTAACTAAACGAAGAGCGCAAATCTGAAAAGAGGCATCTATTAAATTTGGAAGCAGAAATGTTTGGTCACTAGAGGGAAAAATATTTGCGAATGTGGATAACAGGATAATACGCATATCAAACTTCGAAGAACTGTCGCAATATAATTTAATCACTACAGCCAGCCAGCAACCTGGTCCTTAAGCATACGTTTGAGGAACGTGTGTATAAAAGAAAGAGTCGTGCAGCACTTGTACCCAGACATTACCTTTTAATTTTCTTATTGATACTCCTTCAGCAGTCATATTTATGTTTGATTATAGCTGAACTTGGCTATCTATTAATGTAGCCTTGTTTATTTATACATAGCATTGTTACACTTGAAATAAATTTGGCTTTTAATTAGCTTACATAAAACAAAATGTTTATTATTATTATTATTTACGTTGCATTTATTTCCTAGTGATTTTAAATTAATTTTGAATTTTGGTTGTTTTACGCTAAGGTTGATACTATAATTAACTTATAGCACTTATAATTTTTGTTATTATGTACTATGTTATTTAGGCATTCGATGTCATGAGTAAAGCTGATATTATATGGCAAATGCATATTTTGTATAATTGATATGCCGGCAAAACTTTTTGCATATGTATACTAATTATGTGAAAACAAATCGTTTAAGCCAAGTTTCATTTTGCATATTTTGCATATTTATATTGAGCATATTTTATGAATTTTGCATATTTGGTTATATTTAGCAATAATTTGTAATGTATGAAAAACTTTTTGAATTTTTTTTGTAAAATTTACTATTTTATTAAATTTATTAATAAGATTTTTGTGTACAACTGACATATATACTTTCACTTTCTGCCGTTGGAGTGCAGTGTGCGTATCGAAATGAACAGAGGAAAGGGGAAGTCCCTGTTAAAATCTTTGACTATATAAACATAGACTGCCAGCAACCCACATTTTTCCCGTAGAAGGAATCGGCCAACACAAAAATCATTTCAAGAGTGTTGGGTGGATAACAGTCTGGTGGGGTTAGGGGAAATCTCAGTTTTATGTTGCTTACAACGTGAAGTTGGTGTTGGCAGTCCATGTTTATATAGTGAAACATTAAAATGAATGACGTCTTCGAATAAAAATTAGAGAAATAAATATACTCATACAAAATAATTGAAATTTTTACATTATTTAGAATACTCCTACTTATTTTCACAAAAATTAGAGCATATTATGTGCATATATTATAACTTTGGGTGCATATACTGAACAAAATGTATGCATATATATGCGCATATTTTCGTACTTTTGCGTGCATATAATTATCAGCTTTAGTCATGAGTGTGGTAAGGGTGGCACATCTAAACATAAGATCTCTCATTCCAAAAATGCATGAGCTGTCTGATTATCACAGCTCCAACGAGATTGACGTATTTACTCTCAGTGAGACGTGGCTCATACCAGCGGTAAGTGATAATTACATTTTTATCAAGGGATACAGTACATTACGTAAAGATCGTCTTTCGAGAGGAGGTGGTGTCTGCATATTTATTCGTGATACTTTTAACTATCAAATTATAAACAGTAATGAGAATATTGAACAACTTTGGATTAATATTTTAGTTAGCGTATGGAATGTATACAATACGATCACAGTAAAAAGATTACACAAAAACAAAGCACAATACAATACGATATAGATCTATATGTGCGGAGCACTAATACATAATGAGTTATCAAGGAAGAAGTTATTATAATAATAACCGTGGCAGAGGAGGTTATTCCGGCCAAGAGGATAGACCGCCACAGTCGTCGCAGCAATACGATGATTACCCGGAGCCATCTCAACAACAACAACAGTTTGGTGGATATCGCGGTAATAGTAGAGGAAGCTTCCGTGGGAAGAAGCAACCCTTTACCAAATTCAACAACAAGAAGGAGCCTGAAAAGAAACCTTTAATTGAAGCAAAACCTGAGCCGAAGCACCTTTCAAAAAAGGACTCAAGAGATGAAAAATGACCCTTTGTATTGCGAGGCATTTTTTTGAAGAATTCCAATCAACATTACGACGCAAACCTGATGACCCGAAAATATACTCAACTACTGAAGGGTTGAAGTATATAGAAGAGGTAATGTACCAGACGTATGTTACCAAAGCAGCGGGCTTCGCTAAGCGAATGTCGTTTTAACTAATGCGAGACTAGTCCAGCTGCACATCGAAAATGGCTATGATTCCAACTATGATGCTGATCGTTTTGTTAACGCAGTGAAAGCAGCCAAGTATTTTTATCCGAAAACTTTAGCACGATATTTGTCTGGTTTTGGCAATACTAGTATTCCTGATGGTAGAGCACTGAAATTCTTTTATCCCATTGTTGATTTGCCAAGGACGCGTGCTGAAAATTTTTCTTGGTGGGGCAGAGTAGCAGCTGAAACTCACCATTTATACAAAAGTTACCCTTGTAGCGCTGTTTACGCCTATCGTATCTTACGCGACTTAGAAGCGCAGGCGCCAGAGGATGAGGGTGATAAGGACGAACCCGAGGAGGTAACAGAATGGAATTTACCCCTCCGAATTCGAGTAGATGGATTAATCCCTAATAAAAATTTACAGGGATGGAGACCTAGTATTCATCTTCCCCGTACGCAAGAAGCGTTTTTAGCTGAAGCAGGTGTGCTTCCTGGTTTGTTCCCAGCAGATAATGGATTAATATTAAACTTCATTCAATTTCACTTGTAGTCGGTGTAGTTTATAAAGCGCCTAATGTGGATTACAAGTTTTTTCAAATAAATTAGAAGAATCTTTATCTTATTCTGCGTCTTCTGCTGATAACATCATCTGCTTAGGTGATATAAATATTGACATGTTAGATGTTGATCATAATACGATGTGTAAAACACTAAATTTTAAACAAATCATTAATGAGCCAACAAGAGTAACGAGAAACACATATACCCTATAAGATGTTATTGTGGTATCAGAACACACACATTTTAAGGATGCTAGTGTCAAAGGCATACAGTGGTCTGATCATGACCTTATTGCTTGTACCGTCGCACAGTGGTTCCAAATCCCGAAAACCCGGTCAAAAGTCAAAAATTGAAATATTTTCCTGCTTAATTTTGAATACGGAATTTAATAGAGAATGCATTTCTCCTCACGGTGGATAATGGGAAGGAAGCTGTTGTACCTACGCGATACTGGCTAGCACGTTAAAATTAGAGCTATAACGTACTAGCCCAATAAATGTTATCACCGCGAAAATTGGCTCCGTTGAAAGTGATCGTAACTTTTAATTGAAGTGGTCGTTTTCAATTTTGTCAATTGGGGGGTGTTCCTGGAGGTTTATATGATATGTTTTTATCATAATTTGTTTTTAATTAATGCACTACACGTAGCACAAGTAACTTCGAAAATCTTGCTGTCAGAAATCCCTATTTAAAAAAAGCGCATCGAAAAACATTTGAAAAGTTAGGTATCCGCGAGATTCCGCGTAGTTTTCTATCTGAATATAAAGGTGAAGGTGTTTTGATTAAGAATATTAAGAAAACAGCTGCTACTATCTGCTATTCTCGTTTTAAACAACATTGCTGCAGTAGCGCGCAGCTAAACTGTACTGATTAGAAACGAGTATACTACTTAATCACAACTTTAAAAGAAGATAATAAAACGCTGCGCAAAAATTACGAAGATATATCTAGTAAATATGAGGCAATAAAAAAACAAACACAAGTGTTGGAGAGTGCAATGGAGGAAAATCTGCAATATTCCCGAAACCACAATTTGCAACTTGATGGGGTACCTGAAGTAGCTGGAGAGAATATGGTTGATGTGATAATCAATGTGGGAAGAAGTGTTGGTATCCAAATCTCTAAGACCATATATCTAATACTTATATATATGTCTAAGACGGGTCTAGAGGCTGCACACAGAGTAAACTCCAGAAGTACTAAAAATTCTGGAAAACGCCCAATTATTGTAAAATTTACAAACAGGATGGTTTGAGATGAATATCTCAATAAATGCAAAAGCAAGAAGCCCCAAACCACAGTTTTGTACGACGAATTAAAAGGCCAACCTATATATGTAAACGAGCATATGACTCCCTATTATCGTGAACTGTTGTATGAGGCACGGCAGAAAAAGGAAATGGATGGTGCGGATAAAGATAAGAAAGTGTTTAAATATGTTTTGTTTAAGAATGGAAAACTTTTTGTGCGTTGCAGTGATACGTCGGCTGTAATACGTGTTCTTACCTCCAACGATTTAGTGCGGCAGAATAAAGAAAGGTAAATCTTATGTAACACGATTTCTGTTAATTAATTGAAATTTAAAAATGGCCAATTTTAATTTAAACCTAAATTTGCAACAAGAACTTGCTGAATATGATAATTTTGAAAATATTGTTTTAGATAATAAGTTAGAATGTAAGGAGTTATTAAAACATAATGAGATCAATATATTGCAATTGAACATACGCAGCATTGCAAAAAATTTTGACGAATTTTTAATATTATTGCATTCATTAGATAAAGAAAATTTAGATGTCATTGTCTTAACAGAAACATTTCAAATTATTGTTGATAATTTTAATATACCAATGGAAGTATAAACAGAAATGATGGCGTAGTAATTAATCTAAATGCTGGTGTTACAACAATAAACTCTTTAGAAACCCGTGTAATTCGAATAAAACTTGAAAAGCTCAATAAAAAGTATGGTATCAGTGCAGTATATAGACGCCATAATATTGAAGTTCAAAATTTTATAGAACAGTTGCGCCTTTATTTGCAGGAATGTAGAGAGAACAATGAAATATTTCTTGGAGACATAAACATTGATATTTTAAAAACTGATCGAACAGAAAGTGATTATCTGAATGTGATGTCTGAACACAGTTTCAAATTTGTAATCAACAAATACACAAGAGTAACTAATGACACGAAATCATGCTTAGATCACGTTTTTATAAAAACACGGCAAAAGTCTTGTGATATTTTTGGTTTAATTTTGCGGACTGATATCACTGATCATTACACTGTAATTTTTAGTATAAAGAATTTAATTTTTGAACGTCCTAGAAAGGTTAATCCACAATCAACCTCACAAATTTTTGATAGCTTAAGATTTTTTAATTTAGTTAACTCTTTGTCATGGGACGGTATATTAAATGAACAGGACGCAAATATTGCTACAGAAACCTTTATTGATACTCTAAAAGCGTGCAAACAAAAATCACTCAAAGTAAAAAACAATAATTCAGTTAATTCGAAAATGAAAAAGCGTAAACAATGGATTACGCAAAATTTAATAAAATCAATAAACATTCGTGATGCCTTAAAACAACGCATACTGAGAAATGAACGTAATGTAGAACTCAGAAATTATTATAAAAATTATAGAAATATTTTACAAAAAAATGTGCATAAAAACAACAAAGTCGCAATTTTATAAAAATAAAATAATGCAGTCACCGAATGACTCAAAGCACTTATGGAATACAGTTAGAGAAAGTTTAAATGATAAAAAAACATATGGAAATTAAAAGTATAGTATTGGAAAACGGTATAGAAATACAAGATGAAAATCAAATAGGTAGCAAATGAGTTTAATAGACATTATTGTAGTATAGGAAATCGTATGGCAAACATTCTTATCAACAAAAACAAAAGTAAAATATGTAATGAATTGCCAAATACTGTGAATTCCAGTACACTTTACCTTAGACCTGTGACAAATCAGCAGATAATAAATGAAATTGACACCTTAAAAGCAGGTAAAGCTGCTGGCCTGGATAACATCACTGCTGAGAATCTAAAACAAATAAAATATCTCATTGCTGATCCTCTTCAACATATAAGTAATCTGATCGTTTCCAGTGGAATTTTTCCTAATGTCTTAAAAGTTGCAGTAATAATACCTATATATAAAACTGGATGTAAAAACACCATAACAAACTATCGTCCTATAGCGTTACTCACGAACATAACGAAAATTGTAGAAAAGGTAATAAAACGCAGGCTAATGTCGTTTTTGGAAAAAAATAACATAATATCAAATAATCCGTTTGGTTTTCGAGAAAACAAATCCACTGAAGATGCAATTCAATTATTAACTTCAAAAATATATGCAAATCTAGATTCGTCAAACGTCTCAGCAGCGGTGTTTTTAGACCTAGCCAAAGCTTTTGATACTGTGAGTCATAATCTTCTACTGCAAAAAATGGAAAGGATGGGTGTTAGAGGTGTTGGTCTTCATTTGTTTAAATCTTATTTGTCAAAAAGAATGCAGCAAGTAAAAGCAGCATACAGCCAGAAAGTTCTGTGCGAATATGGAGTGCCTCAGGGGAGTGTATTGGGACCAGTATTGTTTATAATCTACATAAATGACTTATTAAATGCAAAAAATCAATACAACATTATTACTTACGCTGATGATACAGTTTTATATTTTACTGGTGATTCGTGGCAAAACCTTTACACAAAAATAAGCGTGGAACTAGCGAATATTGTAACTTGGTTAGATCTGAATCTGCTTACATTAAACGCTGAAAAAATAAAATGTGTGCCTTTTACGTCTTATGAAAAGAATCTGCCGCTATATAGTATTATAAAAATTTGCAATTCTGATCTAAATATAAAAGTTACTACAAATGTGAAATATTTAGGAATAACTATTGATAGTTTTTTCAGATGGGATTTGCACATAAATGAACTTACTAAAAAAAATAAGAAAATTTGTCTATCTATTTAAACAACTAAAATCATTTCTAAAAACTGCGGACTTGAAAATAATATACTATGCTTTAGTACAATCCCTGCTCCAATATGGTATTATTGGCTGGGGTGGGGTGTACAATACAACTCTCATACAGTTAGCTACCGTACAAAATACTATATTGAAAATTATACTGTCCAAACCTTTCAGATATGATACTCATTCACTATATTTAGAAGCACGTGTATGCACGGTCAGGCAATTACATATGATAGCAGCTATATGCAAATATCACGACAAACCAAAACAGTTTATTTGTCATGGTTATGTCACAAGAAATGTTACAAATCAGTGCGTAGCTACTATAAAAACGGAATCAAATAATAGTAATGTAGCGGTGGAGCGTTTTTTTGCTCCTGTCTCCTTAAATGTGGGCTACGTGATATGTGCAAAGTAATTTCAACATAAATATCTATTATTATCAAATGCATTGACACATTTTTCTGCATTGTATTTTGTAGGGACGCGTCTGCTCCTTAATGGGTATGATATTTATAATTTCATATTGTAACTCGTTTCCACACCACCCAGAAGCAAAATGTGCTGAACGATATCGACGTGCCAAGCAACATTCTGTAGCTGATGTTATTTTCGACGAAGCGATGGTTCCTACCACGCCTCAAGAAAAGTTTATCCCGAGACTCGAATAAACGACGTTTAATATCCATACTCGCGAGAAAATTAGAAGAACATAATATTACAGTGATGCATGCACAAGAAGATACGGACTCTCTCATAATTCAAACAGCTATTGATATGTCCTATTCAGCAGTGCAAATTTGGGTAAAGATGTAGATTTATTAGTTCTGATGACTGCACTGGCGAGCGAGCATGACAATATCTTTTTAAGAAAACCTGCTCGGGGTAAAGTGGAGGAAAAGATGTATTCATCGCACAGTCTACAATTTGTAAATTCTGTAGGCAAGAATATTTTTTTCCTGCATGCATTCAGCGGTTGTGAGACGTCTGCTTTTTTTAATCAGGGAAAGATTGAATTTTTTAATACTCTTGCGAAAAACAGCAAGTTGCTTGAAATCATTGAAATCTTTCAGGATCCACATGCAGAATTCGATGCACTAATCACTGCGGGAGAAGCATTTCTGGTAACGCTGTATGGTGGATGTTACGAAACCGATACCTTGGATTCCCTGCGATACAGGAATTTCGAACGATCGGTGGTGAAAAACAAATTCAACTTGGCACACTGTCACCAACAAGAGACGCTATGCGGCAACATTGCCTACGAACTTACAACCAAGACCAGTTATGGCGTGGGGTATGGTTGGTGGAAAACCTAGACAGGACTCGATGCTGTGCGAAACACTAAACAACCTGCTCCGGATTTCTTGTTTAAAAGTATTTCGTGCAAGTGTAAAACCGGCTGTGGAAGAGCATGTGGTTGCCGCAAAACGGGCCTAAAATGTTCCACCATTTGCTATTATTGCAATGGATCCTCCTGCGAAAATAATCCCAAAGTGCTTGGAGAAGGCGAGGTGAATATAGAAGCAGAGGAAATCGACGATGAGACGAATCTCTTAGAAATATTGGATAAAAATGTTATGGAAAGTGGCTATAACGATGAAGATTCAGAAGACCATGCAAAAGTCTTTCCACAACCAAAACGTATTTAAATGTAATAATTTTGTGGATTAGGCCTACTGGGGAGACGACGTTAAAAAACGCACCGTTGGACTACCTCCCCCAGCGGGGTTGCTAGATCCCCAACTGGGCGCCTCCCCAGGTAGCGGATAGGGGATAGCTCGTTAGATATAGCAGGCACTGGGGAAATAAGATACCCAGGGCGGACCAAAACTAGCTCAAGGGGCAACTTCTAAGTAATGGAATGAATGGCTCTTATATCTTTCAGGGGGGACTGACCTCTTTAGTTTTGGTTAACAGTCAGTCTAAGGGAAGAAAACCCTAAACTCAAATTACCTGGTCCTCCAGGTTGGGGGTTGGGGCGATGGGCCAGCAACCCATTCTCCGGAAAATTTCTTTTCGAAGAAAACCGCTAAAAGGCCTAAACCAAGCCTCAGAACAATGGATGGATTAAACGGGAAACGAAAACGGCTACGAAAACGGATTATACACTGTGGAGAGTGGAACATACAAGGACTAAAAAATAAACGTGAACTCATTGAAAAAGACATGAAAAATCTAAAAATGGAAATAATCGCACTTGCAGAAACAAAAAAGAAGGGAAATGGATCAGAAATTATAGGTGAATTTGTACATTTCTATAGTGGTGTGCCCAAAGACCAACGAGCAAAAAGAGGGGTCTCCATATTAATCAAGAAAAATTTGAAGAAATATATAACAGATTGGGAAAGCATCGATGAAAATTTAATTCGAGTTATCTTCAACTGGTTGCAAAAGAAAGTGACAGTTATAGGGGTTTATGCCCCATCTAACGATGAACCCGCCAATGAAAAGGATCAATTTTTCACTAAGCTGAATGAAGTTATTGGAGAAATAGGTAACTCACGAGAAATTATATTGCTAGAAGACTTCAACAGTAGAACCGGAAAGAACATAAACAGTAAAATCATAGGTCCATTTGGAGAAGATCAAGACAATGATAATGGCAAGAAACTAATTGATGTATGCGATTTCAATAACCTCAAAATAACAAACGGCTTCTTCAAACATAAGGAGATTCATAAATATACTTGGATCCAACCAACTCGAAATTTAAAATCTATAATTGATTATGTAATTATCAGACAAAGTGCAAAAATTAAGATAAATGATGTAAGAGTACACAGAGGAACAATGTGTGACTCAGATCATCATTGAGTGAAAGCTACATTATTCTTTCCATTCACATACAACAAAAATCCACAGCAGATAGAAGAAGAAAATATATAAACAATTAAAGATGTAAAATACAAACTAGACAACCAAATGCACGATAGCGTAAGACATCTATATTAAAAGAGGTTAGATGAAAAATTGATAGATGACACAGAACAACCATTTCAAAATATCTACAACAATATAATTGAAAGTGTTCATAAAGCAGCTACAGAACCACTAGGAACGATTGGGAAAAGGAAAAGTAAAAATTTATGGTGGACAGATGAAATTGACACATTAGTTCAGGAAAAAAAGATATTATACCTAAAATGGTTGAGCTCAAAAGCGGAAGAAGACAGATTGAAATACATCAATAAGAAAAATGAGGTTAGACGAACAATAAAAAAGGAAAAGAATGCATGGTGGGATAAAAAATGTAATGAAATAAACACATACTTAGGGGGGAAACGAAATTCAGAGGCATGGAGAATCAGTAAGCCAACACAATAGATACACGTGAAAAAGTGTCAGTACAAATAATGCATCAGGAATGGATAAATCATTATAGCAACTTACTCTCAGAAAACAGAGAAGAGTATAAGGCAATCCCACAAGACCAAATAAACATACAGGGTGAACAAATAACTGTTACGATTAATACCGTTAAAAAGGAAATTGCAAAGCTAAAAAATAATCGAGCTTCTGGCCCCGAAGGCATACCAGCCGAACTTGTAAAATGTGGCACCGAAAAGCTATATCGGATGATCACGGCAATTGTTAACCAATGTTTAAATGGTCACCCATGTCCAGATGAGTGAAAATTTGCATACGTTTCTTCAATACACAAGAAAGGATCTAAGAAAGACCCCAACAACTCGGGATTTCGGTCACAAGTACAATGAGTCGACTATACGGAAGAATTATACGAAACTTAATAGAAACCGAATATAACATCTACGAAGAAGAGGAACAAAGCGGATTTAGAGCTGGAAGATCATGCACAGACAACATATTCTGCCTAAAACAAATGATTGAAAAAAAGACTGCTAAAAATCAGGAAGTGCACATCACATTCGTTGATCTTTAGAAGGCGTACGATACTGTGCCAATAAGTAAGTTGTGGGAAGTTTTGCAAGAATCCAATATAAACCACACCCTCATAAAAGCCTTACAAAATCTATACGAGGGAACAAGATCAAAATTAAAGATAAACAACGGTCCATCACCAGAATTCCCATTAACAAAAGGACTACGACAAGTGTGCTGTGTCTGCCCAACACTATTTAAAATACAAGGTGTCCCAACGGTCTGCATTTTTTTGATAGCGGATTTAATATTATAAATATCAAAAACTTGTATCTAGAAAACTTGTAGCGGATATCGGTCTACATAACCTAAAATTATTTTTGCATATACTGGGTGTTCCGTCTAGCAGTGGAAAACCAAACTTATATTTTTTTAAATAGAACACCTTGTATATTTTATCATTTTTAGAAGTCCATTTAACTGCTGATTAAAAGGATATAAGGTTATATGGGTTTTAAATGGATAATTTGGTAGTTATTCCTCATTTTCTTTAAAAAATTGCCTTAATTTGCAAGATTGATATCACGGCACTACAGCAGGTATCACTTTCAAGCTATTACTATTGTAAAAAAAATTATTAACATGTAAGGTTTAAAATTAATACAACATTTTAACTTTAGTTTTGCAATTTATACAGGGCGCTTAGAATTAGCGGACCTCAAAATTTCTAATTTTTTTTAAATGGAACACCCTGTATACGATTAAATATTTGAATGGCCGGTTTCAAAAGCTTTAAAAAATATAGGGTTTTTCTAAAGTTGTTAACTGTGGAGTTATTTCAGTTTAATTTTAAATAGAATAATATTTTATTGTAATTTAACGTGAATTTACCTAATCTAAATACCAGTATTAAAATAGTATTAAATTTAATAAAGATGCCAGGTTTGAAAGTTAATTTATGGAAATTAATATCAATAAACACATCTTCCAATACGTTGCTTGCACCCTTAAAAGTTCCAGTTTACCATTATTATAGCTTCCTAGTTTGCTATAGGAATTAGAATAAGATAGGTAACAAATGAAAAAAAACAGTTGAATGGTTTGTCAATAAACAACAGCTAATGTCAATCAAACATCAAAAATTTAGCAGTTCGACACGTTGTTTATGTTTCTGATTTAAAATGAATTTTCCAACGGGAGAATTAGTGAATATGGTTTATACTTTAGGGGAGTGTAACAGAAATTGTTTATTAGCCAGTCGAGTTTATGCAGAACGTTATCCTGATGCGCGTCATCCACAAATATCTACTTTTGCAAAATTGCGTGAAAGATTTGAAGATACAGGAAGTGTTGATTACCCCAAGAAAAACGTGGTAAACCGTGCTGTTGCTAATGACGAGAACGAATTAATGGTTTTGCTTTCATTGCAAGAAGATCCGCATATAAGTCTCCGAGAAATAAGTTCAGAAACGGGCATTACAAAAGTTCTGTACATCGTATTATTAGAAAACACCATTACCATCCCTACCACATCATGCTACACCAGGATCTTTATGGAAATGATTTCCAAAATCGCATAAATTTCTGTACAGAGATGCTGCAAATTATTACTTTGAATCCTGAATTTTTGCAACTAGTACTTTTTAGCGACGAGGCTACTTTTAAATCCAATGCTTTAGTAAACAGGCACAATATGCATTATTATGCCACTGAAAATCCCCGCTGGCTTCGACAGGTTGATCATCAGCATCAGTGGCCACTGAATGTTTGGGGTGGAATAGTTAACACACAAGTTATTGGTCCACATTTTTTTGACGAACATTTAACAGGCGACCTTTACCGAAGATTTTTAGAGGAAGATCTGCCAGGATTATTACAAAACGTGAATCTACATACTCGTCGTTTAATGTGGTACCAACATGATGGAGCTCCACCACACCATCACCACAGTGTTAGGACGTACTTAGACAACTGGCGACCTGGTAATTGGATTGGCAGGAACGGTCCTATAGCTTGGCCAGCCCGTTCTCCCGATATTACTCCCATGGCTTCTTTTTTATGGGGACACGTTAAGTATGAGGTGTATAAAGATCGACCAACAACGAGAGAGGATATGAAAAATCGCATAAGAAGAGCCTTCAATAATATTCGCGTGCAAACTTTGCGCGATGTCCATCATACATTCATAAGGCGCCTACAACTATGTATTCAAGAGCAGGGGAGAATAATTGAACATTTGTTATGAATTACCAATCACTTTTTTAAACACTTTGTTACATTTAAATTTAATTTTGTTTTTTGTTGATTAAGATATTTTGTTTCAATGTTTAAATTTCATTTTGTTTTCAGTTGTCCACTGAAAAATTTATTTTGCGTTTAAATTAAATTTTGTAAACTGCTAAATTTCTGTTTGATTAACATTAACTGTTGTTTTTTGAGAAACATTGAACTGTTCTATTCATTTGTTTTACTCATTTGTTACCTATCTTATTGTAATTCCTATAAAAATTAGGCAGCTATAATAATGGTAAACTGGAACTTTTAAGGGCGCAAGCAACGTATTGGAAGATAGGTTTATTAATATTAATTAGCAAAATAACTTTCAAACCAGGCATTTTTACTAAACTTAATATTATAATACTAGTATTTCTATTACGTAAATTAAAGTTAAATAGCCACAAAATGTTACTTTATTTAAAATTAAACTGAAATAACTCTGCAGTTAACAACTTTAGAGGCATAAAACCCTATATTTTTTGAAAGCTTTTGAAACCGGCCATTCAAATATTTAATCGTATACAGGTTGTTCCATTTGAAAAAATGAGAAATTTTGAGGTCCGCTAATTCTAAGCGCCCTGTATAAATTGCAAAACTAAAGTTAAAATATTGTATGAGTTTTAAACCTTACATGTTAGTAAAATTTCTTACATAGTCTCGAAAGTGATACCTGCTGTAGTTCCGTGATAGCAATCTTGCAAATCAAGGCAATTTTTTCAAGAAAATGAGGAATAACTACCAAATTATCCATTTAAAACCCATATAACCTTATTATGCTTTTAATCAGCAGTTAAAAGTCCTTCTGAAAATGCTAAAATATACAGGGTGTTCTATTTAAAAAAATATAAGTTTGGTTTGCCACTGCTAGACGGAACATCCAGTACATGCAAAAATAATTTTAGGTTATGTAGACCGATATCCGCTACAAGTTTTCTAGATAGAAGTTTTTTATATTTTTAATATTAAAGCCGCTATCAAAGAAATGGAGACCGTTGGGACACCCTGTATATGTTGCTAAAGCACTACACATATGGAAAAGGAAATGCCATGGTATGGGTATTAAACTACATGACACCTGTATATATACCCTTCAATTCGCGGATGATCAGTAATAGCTAACGACAAAGATGATATGGAATATACCGGGTGACAATGAGACTAGGGCCATGCTTATATCTTATTTATTTATGAATAGATTTGAATAAAATTTTATACCACGATACTAGAAATAATCTCTGATTGGCTGATAGATATATTCAAAATGACTGACTTTCGGTTTTACCGGAAATGATACGAACTTTGATTTTTCAAATGGAACACCCTGTATATTTTATGTTTTTCTGAATCTACGAGTCAAACTACATATAATAGTCTTGTCAAATTTCATTTTTTAAACAAAAAAAAATATTTTTTCAATTTTTATTTTTTACCATAGTAGGCCTTGACTTGGAAAATTTTAAAAAAGTGACTTTTTCTTAAAAAACGAGTTTAGAAAATTATATTCTTTTATTAAAGATTTGTTATTGACCTTATTGATAAAATAGCTATTGTTAAGAGTTGCTAGAGTCAATTAGAATAGATTTTTCCAAGTCAAGGCCTTCTATGGTAAAAAATAAAAATTAAAAAAATATTTTGTTTAAAAAAATTGAAATTTGGCAACACTGTCATATGTAATTTCACTCGTAGATTCAGAAAAACATAAAATATACAGGGTGTTCCATTTAAAAAATAAAAATTAGTATAATTTCCGGCAAAACCGGAAGTCAGTCATTTTGACTATATCTATCAGCCAATCAGAAATTATGTCTAGTATCTTGGTATAAAATTTTATCCAAATGGATTCATAAATAAAGAAGATATAAACATGGCCCTAGTCTCATTGTCACCCGGTATGATCAGAAAATTAGTGGAGGAATACGCGAAATGGAGACTCACATTAAACACCGAAAAAAACAAATATTTATGTATTGAAGCAGAAGAAACAAACCTAATACTGGACAATAATAAAGAAGTCAAGACATGCAAAGAATATAAATATCTGGGATCAATATTTAACTGGGAAGGATCGGACGACCAAGAAATTAATTCTAGAGTGGTAAACGCAAGAAGAGCTATCAGGTACCTAAATGGAATATTGTGGAGTAAGGACATAACAAAAAAAAAGAAAATTCAACATCTATGAAGCAATGGTAAAAAGCATATTACTCTACGGCTGTGAAACATGGAGATTGACAGAGAGGAACAAACGAAAACTAGAAGCTACTGATATGGATGCGATAAGGCGAACAATGAGAATTTCACGTAGAGCCAGAATAAGAAATGAAGAAGTTAGACAACGCATGGGAATAGAAGGTACGATTACAGACGACATCCAACGGAAGCAGCTGATATGGTATGGTCACGTACAGCGAATGAGAATTCACTGGCTACCCAAGCAAATATTAGAATGGACACCTCAAGGAAGACGGAAAAGAGGAAGGATGAAAAAACCTGGATGGAAGGAATACGGAAGTCAATGAGCGTGAAAAACCTGACAGATGGGCAGTGTAACGATCGGCAAGAATGGAAATAGGCATCGGACAGGCAAGAATGGAAAATAGGCATCGGACAACGTCGGAAGACGTTCTAAACCGAATATATATATGGACTACCTCCTGGGTGGTATGGAAACGAGTTGCAAAATGAAATGATAAATATCATACCCATTAACGAAGCAGACGTGTCCGTACAAAATATATTGCAGAAAATTGTGCAAATACATTTGATAATAATAGATATTTATGTGGAAATTACTTTGCTCGTATCACTTAGCTCACATTTAAGGAGACAGATGCAAAACTACTCTACACCGCTACATTACCATTATTTTCTTACGTTTGGCGCACTGTATCTTGAATATTATTGGTCTAACGGAAAAAATATATAGAACATATTTTTATGTAAAATTTTATGATCTTCAATTTATTTCTTTACTTTTTCTAGTAGTACCAATAGGAACGGAGATATTTGCAAAAAACTGATTTTGACCGACATCTCTTCATGATGGCGGCGCGAGCGGTCTTCGCCCAAGGTTGCCAACTCAGGGTTATAATCAGGACAGCAAATTTTACAATCCTACCAAATTTCATTTGGTTACGACCTTTTGCGTGGTAGACCCCGTATTTTCCCCCATTGCTTGTACTAGAAAGCTCGTTTATGAGACCAATTTATTTGCGGTCTGACCAATGCAGATATACAACGTTATCTTCTACAAAAAGATGGTTTAACGGACGTGACTGTTGTCGAACATGCACAAAATTACGAACAAGCCAAAAAGACAATCGAATTAATTACATCCCAGAAGAGAATTGGCGAAGTTAAAACGTTTCAGGTTCAGACTAATTTCAAGAGCAAGAAAGCTGAGTATTTTAAAGAAAAATCGTTTCAAGGTCTTTCGAAAGGTTGTAGCAGATGTGGAGGAAACAATCATATTTCAGATACCTGTTGGTATAAGTGAAAGATATGCAATGCGTGCCATGGCAAAGGCCATACATAAAGCATCTTGTTGCCCTTCTGCAAGGGCAGATACTTTCCAGAGGAAAGAGGGAAAGCAGCAGTTGAAAGCCAGTTCGTCAAATAATAGGAACAAGTCGAGCGGTGGTGTAGCCTGTTTAGAAGAAAGCGAAGACGAGGAAGATTTTATCTGTGAATTAAACGGCCTTATAGGGGCAATTAGACAAGTGGATGACGCGAAAAAAAATACGTATCCAAAGTTCAACATAACTTTGTGGTGCTCTTCAGAGAAAGGAAGAAAGAAAATCGATTTCCAGTATACTTCCGGACCGGACTTATTTTCGTAAATAGAGAAGTCTGGAAGTTTTGGGTTCACCGAAAATTGGAAAATTCGGAATAAGACATTCAGGAATTTGCTTTTGTTAGGCGTCGATAGCAAACGGGAGTGCCTATTAGGTCGTCGGTGGGCAATCAGTGTGCGAAAAATGGAATATTCAACTTGATAAAGTAACGACAGTAGTTACGGATAACGGTAGTCATATAGTAAAAACCGTTTTAAAGATATTTGGTAAAAGGAAAGTTTGCCGCGATTTGCACACACTATGGATCTTGTTGCATCCAAAATTATATACAACACCGAGTGTATGAAAGAAAATAAATAAAATAAAATGTATTGTTACGTATTTCAAGCCAAGTGTGTTTCCGGCTGACAAATTACGGAAAGCACAGAACACAGACACCCCTTTCAAATTAATTCAGCCAGTCCCTACAAAATGGAATTCGGTATTCTACATAATAAATAGATTTTTGCTACTTTCAGGAATGTTAGCCCCAATACTACTGAAAAAAAGCAAAGCCGCCACTATGATAAATGTTACGGAATTGGAAATTGCACGAGAAATCCTCAAAATACTGAAACCCAATCAGTAGGTTTCAAAGGAAATTGGCGGGGAGATATATCTTACGGCCAGTAAATATCATTCCTGTAATAAATTGCCTGTTCAAAAAACTGGAACGATATATACCTTCACCGGATACAGCTAAAACATTGCGTACGGCAATAATCAATGAATTGAGAAAACATTTTGAGACAGTGGCACAAGTTCAACTACTTGCAATTTCAAGTTTACTAGATTCTGGGTTTAAGAAATTACATTTTAATAATAGTGCAGCATGTTCACAGGCTATCAAATATATAAGTGCTCTATGCAAAGAAGATACATCAAAAGATACGATTTCTAATGAGGAAACAGCATTTATAGCGGAATCAGACAACATTTGATCGTATCACCATAAGTTGGTAAAAACCCTGTCGGGAAGAAACGAAAGATATCCATGAAGGAATTTATCCGAATTTAAGAACTTATTTAAGACAACCAGAGCTGCCTCTAAACGCAAGCATGCTATCATTTTGGAACAATGTCACGGTGAGTGCCACTATGAAAAATATTGCATTCAAACATATCTCCATACCTCAACACCTGGGAAAATATTATTTTCTAATGCTAGAAATGTTATCTAACGCAAGTTTAACGGCTTTGGGAGCTTCGACCCATGAATAAATAATACATGATTGGTGGAATGCCGAACAAAGGCTCCTTCATATAAAGAAGTTGGAGTGGTTAGCAGTTTTATATGGACTCAAATGTTTGGCTAGTGATTTACAGGGTTGCGACATGCAATAACATCAGGGCGGTAGCTTAAGGAAGAATGTTGTACCTCTAGGTAGTGATGGGCCTATCCGGAATGAATAATCGGAAAGTTGCCGGTTTTTTAAAAAAACGGAACGTTTCGGAACTCGATTATTTCACTATTCGGTACACAAAATTCGGAACTTTTCGGAATTCGGTTATTTTACTGTTATGTACACAAAATGCGAAAACGAAATGCCAATTTTAACTGAACGGAATACGGAATGTTGTGTTGACTCACTTTGACTGCTGTATGCTGGTTGACGAATGGCGACGGATCGCGCCGATGCGCACGTGTATGATACGTGAATGGCACTAATTTGAGTGGTAGTTCGTAGATTAATTATTAGATTGTAGCGGACACGGAATGCGGAAACAGAACCATGAATAGAGCATAATCGATTAGAAATCAATACGTTTAAAATAATTACATAAATAAAACACAAATATTAATAAAATTCATAAATTTTAACGAAAACAGTTATAAATAATAACTAAATATAAAACATGTTTCTCTCTAATAATGCGATAAATTCTAACTGAAATAATGATATATAAAAATTCAAACGGGTATATATAGCAAATAAAAGTAATATTTTGCGAGGAATTTATTTGAAAAATTCTCAATGGTACAAAACATAAAAATAACATTCAAAATGGGTTAGAAAAATAACTTTTGAACAGTATAATTTTGTCCAAATTTTTCGAGGCCAGCCGATATCTTCTTACGTTCGCTATCTGCCCTATTTTGGAAAAAAACTCGTTCCGAAGGTACAGATGATGCGGGACAGGTGAGATATTTAAGATGAATCTTATATAATTCCGGAAGTGTTAATTTGTGTTTCTCCCAAAACTCTAACGGATTACGAGTTGTAGGCACATGCGGCAGTTCCAGGTAATGTCTCACAGCCATAATTATACCAGTCGTTGGAGTGACTGCATGTTTTACTTGAGCAAGTTTATTATCAAAGTGTGCCCAGAGAGACAAATTATCCGTATTAGATTCTTGTTCTAAATTTTCTTTCACCACGCATGGGCCAATTGCAGTAGCATTAGCTTCCTGGTTTGCGATTTGAGTTAAGTTCATCTACTATCCAGGTTTGTGCGTTTTTCGAATTTTCGTCTCTACCAAATGCTGTTTTTTTAAAGCGAGGATCAAGAAATGTAGCTTTTGCTGCTAATTGGTTATTTTTAACCAATCCTCTGGAAATATTATCCAATAGGCAGTGTTGCAATTTTTAACCAGGATTAGTTCTGGGTGTCATGTTTTTTATAGCGTATTGCAAACCCCGAACCAAAGGAATAACCAATGACATATTGGTATGTTCTCCGGATATTTCAGTTGTCATACTATCCAGTGATTTCAGCAACATAACATAATCTGATAAAATATTCATCCTTCTGCATCTAAGAATTGAGGTGCTCGCGGGAGGTTTGTGATTGTGATGGAGGATTCTTATTTCTATTAATCTCTGGGGCATAAATAGAGTGGAGTTCCATCTAGTCTCGACGTCTTGTTCCATTTTCAATACTGGTAGACCCATCTCTTGTTGCCATTTTTAATTGATTTGTCGCTAAAGCGCTGTGATTAAAATGCCCTACTAATTCTCTGCATTTTTTTTTTCAGCAAACGCGTAAGTTCTCCATTGTCTGCTGATTTGAGAGCATAATTTTTGACTATTAAATTTAACGCATGCGCAATACAAGGGTGGTGATGCATACACAAGTGATCATTCACTGCCTTTTTCATGTTTGCTGCATTATCCGAAATAACTGTTACAATTTTATTTTCAATATGCCATTCCTTTAAAATGTTCATTATAGCCTCAGAAATATTTAAAGCCGTGTAATGCGATTCCTGAAGTTTTCGGGTGCCTAGTACGGGAGAATAAAATGGCTTACAAAAGTTATATACTTAGCTTGACTGTCCTAAGTCCATAAATCTGTACTAATGTCAACGTAATTAACAGAGTTCAACATTACTTTTATTTTTGAAACGATTTCCTCGTATAACTTTGGAATCAGCTTGTTTGTCAAAACTCTCCTTGAAGGTGGTGAGTAAAGTCGATTAAAACTTTTACTGTATTCCTAAAATCCCTGGTAATCTGTAGCTATCATTTTTATAAGATTTCCGTCAATATTATTGATTTGCGCTTCAGATAGATTATTTTTGTTGCAGCCATAAAGTCTTAACTGGCGCTGTCGTTTTGGCAAAAGTAAATTGGCAGTGGTTCGTTCTTCAGCAAACCTTTTCTCTGCAGAGTAGCTTGAGCCAGATGTGGAAGGCTCTGATAACGTATCAGTTGTTGTACTTTGATTGTCAGGCCTACTACTATCATCAGATGCTAAAGTTGAAGCTGGAGCTGATACTGGAGTTGAACTCCTACTGGCAATTTGCGTTGATGAGCTGTTGTCTTCGCGCTCCACTTGAATTTGGCCTTTTTCGGTTTTATATTGAATAGGATGTTTGCAAAACAAATGCTGCGATAAATTTCTAGTACTAACAAAATATTTCCGTTGTTTGTTCTACAATCGACAGGTTGCAGTTTGCTTATCAGCTGCTAAATCGAAAAATTTCCAGGCAACTAACCTCTTTGAATCAGGAGCCATATCTAACAAATTTCAATAAATAAATTAATTTTAGCGTAAATAAATACTCGGAGATCTCTTACCTCTAATTTTCACAAAAATAGAAAATAAATACAAGTGATTCTCTTCAAATATTCTATTTGCAATCACGTCAAGACACAAGACACCACTATCGACTGCTGTAAACTGAAAGCATTTGTATTCAAACGAAACAGAAACCTTGCTGGCTAAAAAATGGAATTTGAGAGGGGCAAGTCATAAATTGTTTTACACCACTTGAAAGCATATAATTATAGTAAAACGAACTTGCTGCCTTCAGGTTTTTCTTTAATCGTCTTTATAACTTACCACTTAACCAGGGCTCTTTTAATAATTAACTTCAAATTATCTATCAGATAGCTTTTAATAATGGTTACCCTCTTGAACTTACTAAAAAACTTCAAAACAAAATGTTTTCTGCTATAAATCTAAACTTTATACTACATTAACTGCTATAATGACTACTAATAAAATTTATCATTCTCTTCCTTACATTGGTACTTGCTCTCATCTATTCCAAAATATTTTTAAACAATTTAACTTAAACATTTCATTTTCCTCCAAACATAATGTCAAATCTTATCTTGTTAATACTAAAGACAAAATCAACATTTTAGATCCGTCTGGAATATATAAACTGAATTGTGGAGATTGTGATGCTTCTTACGTGGGCCACACGGGCAGGAGGTTTAAAACTAGATTGAATGAACACCTCACTTGTATTAAAAACAATAATTTAGCTATTTCTCCGTTAAAATCTGCTTTTGCAAATTCCTCCATCAATTTTGATATCCTTCATGTTTGCAATAAGGGGCTTAAATTAAATTTGTTGGAAACTAAAGAGATTCATAAAAATTATAATATTAACCCTCAGTCATCTCTTAGCGAAGTCCTGAACTTACTGTTCTTACATTAGTTCCTATTGTTGTCATCTGGTTTTACGGAAATCTAATTTTGACAGTTTTCTGTTTTACCGGATTGTTTAAACTTTCAATTTTGCTTGATTTTTTCCGGGCACTTTCTGTCTTAGTTCGCCTCACAAAGCATGGTAGCTTTACTTTGGTTTTAAATATTGTTTTAACTAGTTTGTTAAGTTTTTTCCGTAAGTTTTGATTTCAGATTATCCTCTTTTTACTAATTATATTGTTTTTAGCATGTAATTTTGCGTCTTCACGACCGCGATGGTCTGTAAATTTTCCATGGGACTTATGTACATATGGCTTAGCATATGCTCCTCCTCAAGGACCACCCTGCATAACTTAATTATGCTTTTACCTAGCTTTTAACTACTTTTTTATCATGTAAGTTCTCGCCTCTTTAATGGTTCGTTTTTACTAATTTTTAATATTAATTGTAGTTAGCCTGATGACAACTCTTTAGTCGAAACATGTCGCTGTAATATATTTTAATATCTCTCTTGTGATACATAACCCCATTTCGAGGTACTAATTATAAATTGTTTTACACCATTTGAAAGCATTTGTCTTAAAACTAAACAAAAACCCTCCATACTAAAAAATGAAATTTGATAAGGGTAGGTCATAAATTGTCACCTTCTTTAGCCAGTAAAACCTGTTACCTTGCGTGTATTGTTGAATATTTTATTTGTTCCTCACTTGTAAATAACTAGAAATTTACCATTTATTCAAAATGTCAAACTGACAAGCAACTAAATTCATCAATATGACACATACTAAGGAAGACAACTCTGGCTTTGCACGCTATCATTTATCTATGAGCACGCTTGTAAAATTTTACTGGCTAGCCAGTTAAGAAACATTTTCAAGGTGAATACAGTGACTTGATAAATTGATGTTTACAAGTGAGGAACAAATAAAATACTATTACATTACAAGCCAGGTAAAACAGTTTTTACTGGCGATATGATTAGGATGACTGGCGAGCCTATCATATCCCTGAGCCAGTAAAAATGTTTACCTGGCTTGTCAAGTATGATATTTTATTGGTTTTATTTGTTAATAAACCGAAAACTCATAATGAAATAAAGTTTTCCCTTCTTTCATAACAATTATTATATTTTCAAAAATATCTCGTTACCTTTAAAATCAATATTCTGACAACGGCGTTTATTGTTTATTTTACTGTTTACTTTTTTTCTAATACAGTAAAGTTACACAATTCTGTAAATTATTGAAAATGAACGTATCAGAAGCTATAAAAAACGAAACGAACAGGGTGATAGCAAATTTATTGCCACAGTGGCAGAAAAGAAGCGAGGTAATTGGGGTGACAGAAGACGTCCTGCTGGCTTATGTAAATCAGCTGTCGGCAAGGTTTAGTCCAAATTCGCCATGGTCCGAATGGAGCATGTTGAAGAGCTGTTTAGAAATGAACGAAAATGTTCAAGCTAACAGGTTTGTAAGTGATTTATAGAAAAACAGAAATGTTTAACTGTTATTTATAGATGTCGCAATATATTTTCATTCCTAAAACGGAAAAGTGAGCCCTACAACCCTAAGAATGCGAAGGTATTAACGAAGGAAGAAGTTGAAAGTTCCTGTTAGAAGCTCCTGATGACGATTGGTTGCTTGCTAAAGTTATTACAATATTAGGAATTTTCGGCTGTTGCCGATGCGATGAATTACTTTCTTTGAAGATGAACGACGTGGAAGACACTGGCAAATACATTGTTGTAAAATTGCGGGAAACAGAAAATTTGACAACGAGAAATTTTGTTATAACCGATGATGGGTGCTGCTATCAGCCTTGTGCTTTCTACAGAAAGTATGCAACTCTACGCCCCCCTGCTGCAGATAGTTTGCGGTTGTTGTAACCTATCGAAGTGGAAAAAGTATTTCTCTTAATTCTGGCCAACATACGGTTAGTGGCATACCAAAGAAAACTGCGAAGTATTTAGGATTAAAAGACCCAGAATTGTATACTGGACGTAGTTTTCGTCGGACCGCAGCCACCATGGTTGTCGATGCGGGTGGCGATATTTTGACATTGAAACGAGCAGGAGGATGGAAGTCAACGGCTATTGCCACCAGTTATGTGGACGACTCCACTAACAACAAACTTTCACTGTCAAAAAAAAACTTTGCTGTTAACAATGCTATTAGTGAATGCCACTTGCTTCAACAGAATCTTCAGAATGTGGATTCGAAAAATTTAGTATTTATGGAAATCATAATTGCTCCATGACCTCTAATATTTATGATAGTAATAAAACGGAGTTTTCAAATGTTAATAATAACTTATAATTATTGCTAAACATTATTTTAATAAAGTAATTCAACAAAATTGTTGCTTATTTCTGATCGTTGTAGGCAAGTTTCTAAGCAGTACCTGTGTGAACAAGGTAGGGTCGTCTCTAAAAATCAACAACTTTCGCCTCTAACTTGTAATAGTATTTTATTTGTTACTCACTTGTAAACATCAATTTATCAAAACACTGTATTAATCAAGAAAGTTTATTTTAACAAGTTACTAACTTGTAAAATCTTTACAAGTTAACTGTCAGTTTTACAAGCGTGCTCAGAATTATTGATGAATTTAGTTGCTTGTCAGTTTAACATTTTGAATAAATGGTAAATTTTTAGTTATTTACAAGTGAGGAACAAATAAAATATTCAACAATACACGCAAGGTAACAGGTTTTACTGGCTCAAGAAGATGACTGGCTCGCCAGTCATATCCTTCTATTCGCCAGTAAAAACCCTCTTACCAAGCTAGTAATATTAAATACTATATCATTACCAAGCTAGTAATGTTAAATGCTATAACATTATTAGCTTGGTAAGAGAAATTACTCCAACTCTGCCATAAGTGAAGTCAAGGGTTCTTGCACTACCTCCTCTACGCAGTAGAGGAAAACAAAAAAGTGGACAATCTACGTGCATCATGACCTTTGACTAACCATTGTATATAAAAGCAGAGGGCATCGTACTACAAATCAACGCTGAACACAGAAAATTTACTTATGTCGTTGTCATATTGAGAGGATTCGATCTGTTGATGACATTCTTGGGATCAATCTGATTTATTATAGCTGACAATGAACTTGCAGAATTATGGTCAAGTGCATACGCTTCTGCAGCTGTTCCTATGCCTACGCAAGAGCGATTCGAGCTAATTGTCTTAATTTTTGAGCTATTTCCATGACTATTCAATTCACCTGTGATCTGTCAAAAAGTAGCCAATGAAAACACAGAATTCTGACGTTTCTTGACCAATAAAAAAATTATCAGTGGATATATCTTCCTAGAAGGTATTCAAGTGACTATTTTTAACAAATGCGATTTTTATTAGAAAAAGTCAATATTAGTGTTCTGTAACTATAGAAATTGCGTAGTTTGTTGCTAGATTTACTAAAAACTAATTTGAAAAAGTAGTTTGGTTCATTAAATAGTCCCTCGAATACCATTCTTAGTCAAAGTTAAGTAGATTATTTTTGCGGTGGTATCACTACTCATGTCCACTGCGCTTGGGATTAGGACTTGTGCTAGCGCACTCGTCCTAATCGTACCAAAGCGCAATGGACATTCGTGACACCACCGCAAAAATAGTCGACATAAGTTTCACTACTCATGGTATTATAAGTGATAATATTTGATGAAATTGAAGTTTCAAAGGAAGACAAAGACTATATCCAAGCTTTGCTCACTGGCATTAAAAAAATAATACTTTAACTTCTGACAGCTTAGTAAATGACGACACCCTTTCAAAATTTGGATTAAAGTTTTCAGAAGCAACAAACGCGAAATTGGAAAAACTGCAAAATTATGGTTGCAGTATTGCAGTAGTGACCATTGAAATCCATTTTATCCAAGCGGAATGGAAGGGGAATTGGGAACTTCATTAGCATTGCGTTAGAGCAATGCTTCCAAGTTTTCATGCAACTGGCCGTTTTCTGTCAGCTTCATCTCCAGGTAATGGAATCAGAATATGAGTAACGAAAAAATATCAACAATTCACACAGCAGGGTTTTTTTACAATTCGTTGTTCAGAAGAACATTGGTCCGGAATTTGGTCGGATATGACTATTGAGCAAACGCTCGTGAGTGTTCTGAATAAATGGAATCTCGGAATGCCCTCTACTCACCACGTATGCAAAGCTGTGGAAAAGAATACAGACAGACGAACAAGATTGTCGGAAATTTGAACAGTGGCTCCGGAAACACTCTCCATTCAGTAGGTATTACAAGAATCTTGTTTCACTATCTACTGGCTTTGTTGCCCAGCAGAAAACCAATTGTTATGAAGCGAAAATGGTTGGAGAGAACATTTTACATGGCACCGAAGGCAGTGAATTTGGAATACTTAAAATGAAGCGCGCAAACATAGTAAAGCTTCGTCAGCTGGAAAAATTACAGTTGGCAGCGAATTTGAGCCCTTGCTTCAAGCATAAACTTCCTCCTGTGCCTTTGTCTTTATTTGACAACAATGGTATGACAAGAAAAACGCTTAGTGCTCGAAATCCATTGGAGAAAAAGGAATTGGCAATAAAGCTTTTTGTAGAGAACTTTGTAAGGAACATTCTTAGTAAGTATAAAATTTTCTGTGTGACCAATGGTTTCTGAGAAAAACGCTAAAAACCACCGCAGTGCGTGTTAGAGGTGGTTTTTGAGGGTGAAGCAACCACTTGGGACTTGGGAACTCGTTTGATTTTGAAAGCTCTTCCATTGGTGCGTATAACCTCCAAACGGCAAAACTTTATAATTTCTTTTTCCTATTCGACCATTATAGGTCTAATAGAAATGGACTATTTTAACTGCAAGCAGATATAAAATGAATTGGAGACAAAAAAAAATAAAAACAAGGCCACATGAAAGAGAAGTCTGGGTTTGGGAAGTTCATGCATAGATATGCCCTCCGCTTTCAGGGAAAAGTACGATCACTGGTAAAAACTCTTGATGAAACATGGTAGCGTATTTTGTGTAAAAGATATGAAAAATTGGATATGATCCAATGTCAAAATTATTCCAAATAGGTACATACACGCTGTTTATAGTAAAGTGGGACCCCATCAGAAAATTTAATTGTTGTCTTTTATTGTCTGAAGTTGGAGGATTATGATTAAGTCTATTTAGTTGTATCTCTGAATGGTCCATTTGGGCAACCCATTTCCTCAAAGGGACCATTTGCAAGGGTTTAGTAAAAAATATTTTTCTCTTGGTATACGAGTATAGTATCGCACTTTGAAGGGGAAACACGTGTAGGAAAACATTCTTACATAAACTTTTAAAGAGAAGGTGTTCATCTGTCTATAAATAAGTGTAAATCAAAAAGTGGTCCAATCCCGACAACCTTCCCGTATATTTTTAAATTGACCAAATCCAGCCTACAAGGAACGTACAATGTACGTACAATCCGAATATGTTAATAAATGTCAGCAATGGGATTGTGCGAAGAGTTGAAGCGTGCATGGGTGAAGGCGGTGAACATTTTGATCATTTGTTACATAATTTGTTTATTGCAATAAATTACAGTTATTACAATTTGATGGAAATGTAGTTGTTTAAAATTAGTTTGAAACGTTTGCATTTGAATGCTTTCTTGTTGTTAAATCTATTTATAAAAGTAGGGTTTACGTTTTGTGATACATTCACAATTAACTTATCAGCGCCGATTGCGACGTCAACTTAAAAGAACACCAGTTATGTTGGCACTAATGTAATCAATTCACTACATGTGATTAGCAGGGCTATATTTCGTTTCAACACTCAGCGACGTGGTATACCATATTGTGCAGTGGATGTTATTAACGTCTCATAAATGTAAGTATGTGTTTTTCGTGCGTATGCTAGTTACACTATTGTTTTTAATATTTTGTGATTGTTAATTACAAGCATTACGTTAAAAATGCATGCTATAAAACGTGAGGTTATACCACCTGTTCTGAAAAAATTCCGCGGTTAAAGATAGAACGCATTTCTAAAAATAAGGCCGTATCTTCATTTTCAGAATAATTGTAAGTGGGCCTTATGATCAGATACGCTTTTCAATGTAATTTCACTTAAATATAGACAATCGGCACTGTATACTGTTAATGTGATACTGGAAATAAAGTCCGGCTCTTATTTTCAATATAATATTAATGGGCCTTATTTTTCAAATGGATAAAAAGAAATGTAGGGGCCTGCATATAAATTGGACTTCGGATATGACGGAGGAAGCATTAGGATTACCAGGAGAAGGGCGCTCTCAAAGGTACGAGGATGAACATTGCGGAATTTCACGTCGTACTT
Organism: Agriotes lineatus; assembly: GCA_940337035.1. Taxonomy (NCBI): domain Eukaryota; kingdom Metazoa; phylum Arthropoda; class Insecta; order Coleoptera; family Elateridae; genus Agriotes; species Agriotes lineatus. Next base: position 175,523 of record CALNHX010001458.1, read on the forward strand.
TCTGAAACCATTTAAAAAGTGGCAACACTAGCAGAACGTTGGGACGACGATCAACTTTGAAATTTGCTCAAGAGCAAGATTTGAAAACAGATTAATTAGGTTGGCAAACGTAGATATTCCATTAACGCCCAAGTCGTTGGGAATGTATGTTCTTAATTTTATTAAGGCAAACAGAATTCCAAGCAAGTTGAACGAGAGCCGCAAAGTGGCTGAAAAGGATTGATATGCTGAATTTCTCAAGAGACACCCTAAACTTAGTAAACGGAAGGCGCAGGCAATGAACCCTGCTGGGTTACAAAAACTGAATCACTACATAGTAGATGGCTATTTTACAATACTTCGAGTTTGCTGGACAAATACAATTTACGGCATTCTCCTGAAAAGGTTTTTACAATGGATAGAAAGGGTTTCCGGCTAACCCTTCAACATCAACAATCTGTGCTGGCTCTGAAAGGAACAAATAAAGTGCACCTGGTGTCACATGAACACGTCGAAAATGTTTACATTGTCGCCTGTGTTAACGCATTGGGTAACACTATACCGCCAATGATACTGTTCAAAGGTGTGTGTTTAAAGCCAAATTTATAATGACTATTTTTTAAACAGTCCTATCAGCCAATAGTAATGAGAAATAGATTCAAATCGACCAATAGCATCAAAATTACACTGACTATTTGCTAGTAGCTAATTACACTGACTATTTGCTAGTAGCATCAAAATTACACTGACTATTTGCTAGTAGCAATTTACAGCGACTATTTTTCACAAACCATTCAAATCGTTCTTCTGCTGTAACACAACTAGCTAAAAGTGGAGTAGGTGAGCAGGAGTTGTTAAAAATAACAGGACACTCATCTGGAAGCTCCATCAAACCCAATCTACAACTTGAACTGTTTAAAAAATAATCACGCCGAATTACATTCGTGGTAATAATTTTTTTTATAATTTTATCTAGATTAGCACTCATCTTTGTTGCTATTAAGAAATCTCACGAGTGGATGAAGATTCGTGAATCTAGTTAAAATTTTCAAACAATTATCACCACTTATGTAATTACTGTTGATAATCTACCTGCTGATACAAAAGTTACTATGAGTCCTAAAGGTAGCCTCTCGACAAGGCTGTATTTCGGTAGTTTGAGCATTTTTGGGACGAAGAACTCTTGTATTACTGGGATCAACATCCTGATCATCGAATAACCAAGGATATATTTTCCGCTATTTTCACAGCTGTGTGGGAAAATGCATGACGGTATCCAATATCACCAATGGATTTCGTAGTACTGGGATAAACCCTTTTCATCTCAGAGCCATTCCAAAAGTTACGTTTGCACCCTCACAGCTAACAAACAAAACAATTGAGTCGAATTCAGATGAATACTAGGAATAAGAAAGAGTTTAATTCACCTCTGTCTCTTATTTTACAAACCGACCAAACTAAAGTTCAAATCGGACAATTGCCGAGGACTTACATTCATAACCTGAAACACAGAATGGTTCTAAATGAGCTGCCAGTAGCTGGTCCTTCAACTGCCAACGAATCAAGCGGAGAAACGGTATTTTCTGAAATGTTGAAAACCAACAGCTGCGGAGGAAAAAGAATGTTTGTAAAAAGAAATCGTTATATTACAAAGCACAACATGTAGCCAAGCAGTTATTTATTGATACAGGAAAAAATGAGACACCAAAATTCACAAAATCTTCGGAACACAACAAGAATGGTCATGAAATAGAAAATTCGTGGTTATGCTCAAACCGTTCTCAGGATGTACAGGCGTTCCTGTGTAGAATGTATGGGGCTAACTGTCGACAACGAGGATGCCTTCATTTGTCCAAATTGCTACAGCTAGTGATTATTCTCTGTTGGGCTTTACTAGAAGAGTTTTCTAGAAATAAGAAGAAATAATTTCATTTATTTAATACCCCTTCAAGTCTAGGTACTGTCGCTTCCGAATACTTTGTTCATTGAATTTTAAAAAAGACCTCGAAGGAAACTGAAGAAAACATTCTACTATTTGCATTCTTAGCTAATGATACTATTTTGAAAATTAATTTGTTATCGGCAAAATAGTCTGCTTTCGTGAGTAGTCTGGGTATATAAAAACCACCCCTTGTAATGTGTCCTCTAAATTTTTATACTTCAAGAATTGTGGTATTTTCATTTAAAATATTGATTTGTCCAAAACAAGTGCACGAATATGAAATAATTGCATTACTAAAAGTTATTTTCTAACCTCAGAATCAAAAAGAAATCAAGCTAATTTATTTGATGGTAATGTAACGCCTTCTAGCTCTGGACTCACAAAGTGAAGCCTTAGTTGTCTGCGTGTTCTCCATTTATATAAAGAAAAATTCCAAGATGGCGGGCGTTGCCCGAAATATTCATCTCGACATATTTTTGGATACTGGAATAGCGAAACGAATCGTGCAGCACGTAATATCAATCGGCGAACACAACGCTGTCAATTTGTATTCTTTTTGTAATGAAGTTTACCAACAAATCCTACTAAACAAATAGCTAAGATAAGAGGAGTAGGAAAAACTGTAGAAATCAACAAGTCGAAGTTTGGCAAGAGAGAATAAAATCGCGGCAAAAGGATGGAAGGCCAGTGTCTTTTTGGGGACAAAGGAAGCAAAGGAGTGTTTTGTGACAACTGCGGAAAAAGGTCCACAGAAACAGTCCCTTAAAATTGAGCCACGAACCACCATATTCAGCGATTGCTGGAATTGTTTAGCTACCGAAGACTTCCAGCATTTAACTGTTTCAAAGATCTACTCACCAAGTGCCACATAAATAGGGTCGAGGTCCTTTGGAGGCAAATCAAAGCTAAGTTGCCAGAAAGAAACTGCCAAAAAATATCTTTGAATCCTATTTGACTAAATTCTGTATCGTCAAGAAACAGGAGCCGGCACCGGTGTCCCTCGATTTTTTACAGATATCGTTAATAAATATTATAGTCAAATTAGTGCTGGAGGGAACTAATTGTTATATAGCTAATTCGTGCGGAAATATTTTCTTAATATCCCTTAGAATTACAACGAAAAAGTCCCAAAAGATGGAATGTGGGAGCACTATATTTTGAAAAATCGACGGCTATATTGGGAATACCAAAAAATCAATCTAATGGCTGAAAAAATTGTTCTGGTGACCTGCGAATTCCACCATTTTGGTAAAATTAAGCTTAACATGATCATTCTTTTATAGTTTCCACAAAATATCGGAAAATATGCAATGTTTACCCCATCTTACCATCCGAGGAAGCACAATGTTCAAATAATGTTTTTATAGATACAACTATAATTCCTGGAAATTTAGGCACATTCTTTTCAAACGAAAATCCGTGGTCGCTTTGGCTTGACAGATTGACACCTCATCGTGGTGAATCGCCGAAGATCCTTGCTCAGCTTCGTCACAACCGGTTCGTGTAAGAGAATAGTATATTATATCATGAGGGACTAAAGTGCACCATTTCATCCCGCGAGTGGAGTTTGTTGCCTCGAGGGCGAAGCCCGAGGGCAATAACCACTCAAGGGATTTAGGCACTTAGTCCCGAGTTATAGACGCTATTTTTTGCACTTTTGGGAACATTATCATCAAACATTTCCAAAATTTGGAATCTGTCAATTTGGAAACTGACAATTATAATTTATTACAAACTGAATTGCAGCAGGTCCTGGATAGCCTGAATCAGTTGGCAGTACTGAAGTTGTATTGTCAGTATATGTCAAATTCGAGATTTGCAGGTTAAGTTTTACGTCAGTGTGTGTCAGATGACAAACAAAACCTAACCTACTAACCTCGTGTGTACATAAATTTACCATAGTTACGGTATCATTTTTACTGTAGTCCCTAGGGATTAAATGAGTTACTTTAGTCCCTAGGGATTAAATGATCTACTTTAGTCCCTGTTTACGGGGACTAAAGTATCAACTTTAGTCCCGGAAGTGCAAAACGGCAGTTTATAATTCATACAAACAGCGACCGCCAAAAAGCATCATATGGGAAACATTTTTATTTTTGATTTTTCAAAAAAACTTTTTACGTCAATGATTTGCGCTTGTCTGAAAACCTATTTAGCCCCTATCATATATACCTAGTGATTTTTACTTATTTAGAAACTGGCGTTTTTCGAAATAGTCAAAATCCAAAAAGTGATATTTTTCAAAAATTAAGTAAGATTTCAGTGAGATTTTGTTAGTGATTGTTTTCGCTAACTGTACAAGCTCAAGGCCAGAAAACACCTATTTTTCTTTAATTTTAGCTAAACATTATTTTTTTAAATTATTTACCGAAAAGTAATATTTTCGCATAATTTTTACGTCTTTGATGCAAGGCCCCTTTTGGGAGAAAGAAGCTATAAAAATAGCTTCCTAAGTTTTTCATTATACTTTGAGGTACCAAGAAATTCGAAACCCGTAAGAGAGAAAGACCGTTAAGTTGGAACGAAGCTACATAGTCAGAAGCTTAGTTATATGACATCAAGAGATTTGCGTTTTTCTTATGTTTCTGAAGATATTAGAAAAAACGAAATTTTATGTTTTTGTTTTTGTTTTCTGGCTTTATTATTAAATATATTAAAAACCTGAAAGTACTCTTTATTGCAACTTTTTATCCTCTACAATCATCAGATCATAATTATTTTAGTATTTAGGGTACAGCCGTTGAAGCAAAAAAATCCGGTTACCCGGATACATATTTTTATTCGAGTTATTCGTTTTATCTGCGATTAATCGAATATTTTATTATCCGGATAATTGAAATTATTAGATTATTTGGATATCAGGTTTCGTCAACAATAGTGTAGTTTTTTATGTAGAATAAATGAACAGGAAATTTAACTTTTCACTGGAAAACGACTTCCGGGATTGGATCGTGTCATTGAGGTCAAAGGCTCAACGTTTCGCCCACTTTCGTAAAGGGCTTCATCAGAATGAAAAGCAAAAGAGCACGGTAACTCAACGTGTAAACCACGCCAGAGGCGAAACTCTTCTAACGATCGGAAGGAGGAGGGCGAGAATTTATAAGCAAATGCCGTCACGGTTCAGTGGCCTTGGGCGGGGCTTTGGGATTAGCACTTTCCACTTAGGAGGAAGGGGAAAGCCTTGGTCCCGATTGAGATTGTTAGGGTGTTTGTAAATCTCAATGGCTTCGCGAATCCTTATGCTAAATAAGAATGGGGATTTGCAGATAATGGAAGTTTCATTAAAGAGGATTTTATGGCCGGTATCGCGTTGGTGTTCAGCGATGGCCGATGATGAAACGAGACCCGACTTGAGACATCGCTGGTGCTCAGAGATGCGAGTTTTCACTGAACGTCCTGTTTCACCAATGTATACAGCATTACAAGAGCACTCTATGCATACCTTTAGATGACATAGTGTTTCATTTATCTTTAGGTGAAGGAAGAGCCTGTGAGATTTTGCTCGGGGGATTGAATACTGTTTTAATGTTTTGTTTTCGAAGAAACTTTCCTACGCGGTCGGTGACTTGGTGGATATAGGGAAGAAAGACTATTACTGCAGGAGGGTCGGTTTTTGGAGGTTTGGGTGGCCGTGGATGAAGATTGCGATTGATGTCAGACTTCTTCTTCTTCTTCTTATATTAGGGTTTAACCCTGTTTCTTCCATTTCCTCTTTTTCCTTACACGTTGTCTTGTGATGTTGACGTCCAACTCTCGTGCCAACGTTTGTGTGGTCTTCCTGGGAGCCGTTTTGTGTTAGGTGTCTGCGTCTGAACTTTTTTCGCTAACCTTTCTTCTCCCATCCTTTCAACATGGTCTCTCCAGTGTCTTCTTCTCGACCTAGTCCATCTGACCACATCTTGCACTTCACACATTTCGCGGATCCTTTCGCTACGTACCCTATCGCGCAGGCTTACACCGGTGATGGCTCGCAGGGTTTTCATCTCTGTGGCTCTCATGATTTGTTTGGTTTTTGTTGTTTCGGCTCTTGTTTCAGCTGCGTATGTTAATAGTGGTCTGACGCATGTCTTGTAAATTCGGGTTTTGCTTTCTACCGTCATGTTTTTGTTCCTCCATATGTCGCGGAGACAGCCAGATATTACTGCGGCTTTAGTTGCTTGGGTCTTCACTTCGCTTCTGGTATTGTTGTCGCTTGAGATATTGGCGCTAAGATATTTAAATTGCATAACTTGTTCAATTGACTTTCCATCGACTTCTAACTTGCATCGTGTCGGAGTTTTAGATATAACCATTGATTGTGTTTTGGACGTGGAGATTTGCATATTGTATTGTTCTGCAGTTGTTTTCAGTTTGAAAAGCAGTCGTTGTAAATCGTTTTCCTTTTCGGCTGTCAGGACTAGATCGTCAGCATAGCCCAGGACTTGTATTTTACAGTTTCCCATTCTATATCCTATATTGGTATTTTTGATGCTGTTTATTACTTGATCCATAATAATGTTAAAGAGAACGGGGCTCAAGCTATCCCCTTGTCTAATGCCATTTGATACCGGCATTTCTTCCGTTAGTCCATTGCGGGTCTTAATTTTTGTATTGCTGTTTTTGTTTAGTTCCTTTATAATATGTATCGCTTTTTTATCAATTTTATGTTCTTGTAGTATTTTTAATACGTCCTTCAGCTGTATTCTGTCGAACGCTTGGGTGAAGTCTACAAAGCAAAGGTAGAGCGGCTTATTGAACTCAATGGATTTCTCAGTTAATTGACGCAGTATAAATATTGCGTCGACGGTAGATCTATTCGATCGGAACCCTTGCTGTTCTTCACTTATTTCTATTTGTGTTGTTATTTTCTGGGCTATGATTTTCGTAAATAGTTTTAGTATACTGCTCAACAAACATATACCTCTATAGTTTTGTGGGTCTGTTTTTTGTCCTTTTTTGAATATGGGTATTGTTATGCTCGTTCGCCATTGGTCGGGGATGTTACCGAATTTCAGTATTTTGCTTAGTAAAATGGTTATTTCTTTTGCAAGCGCTTGTCCTCCGTATTTAATCATCTCATTAGTGATTGCGTCAATACCTGGTGACTTTCTGTTTTTGAGTTTTAATATTGTCATTGCTACATCGTCTTGAGTGATATCTATTTTCATTTCATCATTTTCTTCGTAATCTATCGTTTCTTCTAATTCTTCATTATCTACAGTATTGCTAATGTACAGGTTTTGAAAGTGGTCTGCCCATACGTCTTTAGATATTGTATGTATTTGGAATGATTCGTTTATTGGTTTTTTCCTATTTCTGAGCATGTTCCATATCTTCTTTTGTCCCCCGTATAGATCATGTTCCATATCTTTGGAGAACTTGATGTCAGACTGTAACCGTTATTCCTAAGAGCTGTCCGAGTGTGGTTTAATTCAGCGTGGACATTATCGGGTTGGGATATCGAAACAGCCCGGTGTACAAGCGAATTAATGACGGAGATGATGGTGTACATAGCGATCATTGTGAGTGGGTTTGCGATATACAGAATGACCTATTTTGCCACTGGGTTGGCGAGAGACCTGTACATCTAAGAAAGAAAGGGCGCCGTTACTTTATATGTCCCTGGTAAAGTTAATGTCCGGATGTTGACTACTGAGATGATTTAAGAAGACGGGTAACGTGCCTTTACCATGTGTCCAAATAATAAAGGTATCGTCAACGTATCTGAACCAAACCTTAGGTTTTAATTCTGAAGATTCCAGAGCTACGGTTTCGAAAGATTTCATGAATGTATTGGCAACGACATGTGAAAGAGGAGAACCCATGGCCGCACCAGAAATTTGTTTAAAGAACTGGCCTTGAAATAGGAGATAAGTGGAAGTGAGACATTTTTCTATAAGAGCAGCTAGATTTGAAGACGACCCAGGCTCTGGTAACAACTGTTGGATTATGACTATTGAATCGGGAATAGGAACTTTAATAAGTGAAGTGACATCGAAACTTACAAGTAGAAAATGTTATTTTTCTTTATAGATTTTTAGTTATTTGCAGAAAACCACTTCGCCACATATTTCTCTCCCCGTAGGGGGCGACGGACCCCACCTGGAGAGGTAAACTTTTTTATACACGGTTCAAGAACCTTAGTAAACGTTTGTGCAAAGTTTTGCGACCGTAGCATTTTTTTTTTAGTATCAGTTTTAGGACTATTTTTACTAGGCTATTAGGAAATTAAAATTAGAATTAAATTAAATCTACTGTATTTCTATTTCTAGTTTCAGATCTTATTGGAAACAATACTGCGCCTGTTATCGACGACGGTGACAAAGTTGACGACGTATGTATGGTAGAAACGTCAACTCCTAAAAGCAAGGCCTTACCAGTTGCCAAAATTTGCACCAGATTTAGAAAATTCGATGAAAAATCGACCATTGTCACGTCCAGCATGAAATGATTAATAATTCAAACAATATTCAATGGTGTTTTTCAATACACTATGTAAAAAACCTTATTGTATTCATAATGCTGAAACGTTTAGCAAAATTGTAGTTCCCAAATTGATTTAACTATTACAATATTTTTATAGGTATCTCAGTACTAGATAGTATAATTATGTGTGTGTTTTACTAGTTTATAAATATCCGAATCTAACTGATAAGACCATTGCATCCAATTTCAATGTGGGATCATATGTAAGTCAATATTTTATTCTTTTCAGGGGAGTGAAACAGTTAAAAGGGGCGGGGGACCCCAATAAAACTGTAGCAATGCGTATAGCTTCGGAACGACAAACCATATCCTTTAACTGTATAAAGGATATGGTACTCAATCAATTTAAAGTCAAAAGCGTCTTATGAATATATGTCCAAAACTCTATCATGATTTTTCTGCAAGTAGTTGACTAGTAGACTAATGCACCGCATTTGAATTCGCTGTTATAAAAGTCAGGGTGGCTGTGATTCATCAAATGTTATTCATTTTGACAGAAAACGTCACTTTATTTTATTCAGTGTATTTTTGATTTGTGTTACATTGAAATTAGCTTAAAAGTACATTATGTTAATTTTTTCAAATGAAGAATCCGCCAACGTACACTATGTTTACGGATTCTGTAATGAAAATGGACAAGCGGTAGTTGCAGACCATCGTCAGCGATTTCCGACTCGTAAAGTGCCTTGTAGAAAAGCTTTTAGCAATGTTCATAGGTATTTAAGAGAAACGGGCAAGTTTCCTGGAGCTACTTCTGCACGTTCCGTGCAACAACCACTTGCTCCTAAACCTAAATTAAAGCTAACTTAGCTTATGAGTTCAAATCCATTTCCGCTCCAAGAAAATTTTCGGCTACGACCAAATTTGAACCCATGTTCCTAAGGAGGTGGCCTCAAAGAATAAATAGTGTTAAAATTACCAGCGAGGGACAGAGATTTTCAAATTTACACGTGGGCTACAGGGGCGCGTTTCTTCCAAATTGTGGGTTGCTTTTTGCTAGTAAAAATGACGTTAAAGATTGCCATAAAACAGAGAATGGGGTTAGAAATAAACTAATTCCGGTTTTAGCAATATTTAGGAGAAATGTTGTGTCATGGATAACGCACCATACCATTCAGGTTTTCGATTAATGTAGGATATTTTCATGCTTAGTCGTACGAGAGATTTTTCTACAAAACTTCTTTGTTTTGTTATAAACGAATTAACGGAGGCGTTGCCAAATTGCACATTTAATATTTCTAAACTTGCGATTCCCAACTATTAAAAAACGAAACATAGTGTATGGCATTTAGAACTATTATTGTTGTCAAAGTTAGTTGACCTAAGTAAAATCATGTTCTTAAATAACAAAAAAACATACATGATTATCATATTTGCGAAACTCGCAGAAATTCCGATGCTGCTAGGCGTTTATACATCCAGCGTTATCCAAATCGAGAAGCAGCATCTGCAAGTAGAGAATTTTAAAATTTAATTCCATTCCTATCATATTACTTTAGTTCAAGCTCTAAATCTTAATGATCATCCATAAAGGATACAATTTTGCGAGTTTATGCAAAATCAAATAAAAGTACAACCCGATTTTTTAAATTTTACTGTGTTCAGTGGTGAAGCAAAATTTTCGAACAATGGTGAAGTAAACAGGCGCAATGGCCAGTTATATTATAACTAGACAATGGCCCCCTGTGTAAAACTGCAAGCTTGCAACCTTGAACAATAGCTTCTTTGTGTGAACTGCAAGTCTGCAACCTTGAACGCACGTGGCTTCCTGTCTCACGCTCCCTTTTAGAGATAACGCTTATCTTAGCTGATTAGACATAGTATATATACAAGTAGCCTGCACCTTTAAGATAAGTTCCAGTTAGTTCATAGCTAGATGTAAGATATTGTCTAGCAGCTAAGCTGTGTGCTTCAAATGTTATATTTCATTGTAAAATAAAAATAAACGTTTTTTAAAAAGTCGTTTCGGCGGCCTTTTAATAAAACTGGCGCAGTCGTTCGGATTTGTGGAGGAAAACCTGGAAAACTACAAACATCGAGTCGACCAGCAACTTTCCTTGAGGTTCAGCTCTTTGCCGCAAATCGACACCTACCACCCAGCGGATCTTCGGACATCTCCAGCAGGGACAAACATCACCCGATCGTGAGAATCAGCCCGTCGACCCAGCTCCTGCTCCTCCGTGGTTATTGGAACCAGCTGGTCTTTGAGACCTCTTGATCATTGGGATCAGTCTCTGATTGGCAACGTCAACAACGACGACCTCAGGACAACTCTTGGATGACGACCTAGCAGTTAGCAGGCCATCCGAAGTCGGACATCAGGACCTAGCAGTTTTCAGGCCAACCGACGTTAACAGGACCAACAGAGTCCATTTGGCGGAAGAAAAACGTCAACGTAAAATGCAGTAAGTGCATATTTTATAATTCAAGTATATAATTTTTAATGCTTCAAAGAAAGCAAAATAATTAATTTTAAAGCTTCAAAGTAAGCAAAGTAATAATTTTAACGGCAACAAAGTAACGTTATTAAAGCGTTCGCCTAAACAACAAAGTTAACTAATATCAAATTTTAAATATACTAACATAGTTCTAATATTTATTTATAAGTTCAGACAGAACGTAGTAAGCCAGACCAATTGCTGCACATATTAGGCCTTTTAATAAAACTGGCCATTATTACGCACAAGAAAACCTACAGTGGATACGAGAAACACATTTTCAGAGTGTTCTCTGTTAATGTTTGGTGGGGAATACTGGGTGACCGCATTATTTCACCATACGTCAGTGATGGTATATGGGAGGGATTATCCCACTTTCGTGGGATATTTAAAACAAAGCGGGATAAAGGGAATTTTTTTACAATATACCTTAAAAAGTAGGATTTTTAACTTTCGACTGACGGTGACCGTCTAAACAGCAAAAAGTATTTTTTTAACAGCTTTAACATTTCGAAAATCTCCGAATAGCGCGAATTAGAGTACATGTGTTGTGATCTGCATAAATCTGCAAAAGTTGCAGCGCCATCTACCGTTGAGTAGACTATAAGGTCAAGCGGTAAGTATTTATAAATATTTGTTTTACCACATTCAAAGCCCGGTATTATTTGATTCGGGGATTTTTTTGATGCGGGGGTTTTTTCATGTGGGAATTTTTTTCCCTTATTTGAAACTCGGTAGACTCCCGAAGAGCCCGAGGTTATAAAAGCTTGGTAAATAGCTTCAGGCGTCATTGTCGGTTTTTTCATAGTGGTGGAAAGTTAGGTCAATCATGTCAAGTTCTAGTGATAGTGATAATAGTCCAGGTGCGAAGAAAACTAAATATCCTTAAAAAAAAAAGTTTTTGCATTCAAGTGGTTGAGCGATAATGAATTTAAAAATTGGATAGAACCAATAACAACCAGCAAAAATAAATGCAAGTGCATCGCATGTAACAAGATTTTAGTTTGCGGTAAAAGTGAGTTACAAAGACATGCAGCGACAGCCCTTCATACGAAGAACATGAAACTGCGAAAAACAACGCAAAAATTGGATGCACATTTCATGGTCACCCAATCCGAATGTGCAAAACAAAAAAACATGAAGCGCAAGTTAAGACGGCGGAATTGGTATTAGCAGCTTTTATTGCCGATCACAATGTTGCGTTTCAAGTCACAGACCACTTGATTCCGGTGCTGAAGAAGATTGCCCCGGATTCAAAAATTATCCAGGACATAACGCTCAAACGCAAGAAATGCACCGCAGTAATTGCGAATGTGTTAGCGGAGTCAGAAACTGAAGAATTGGTTGAAATCTTAAAAGAAGTAAGAATGTATTTTTATTTTATTGTATTCTAATGCAACTAACTTTTTTTTATATAATTTTTAGAATAACTTCTCCCTTCTATGCGACGAAAGTACCACCATAGCAACAGAAAAAATACTCACTATTGTGGTGCAATATGTAAATCCCCTAAGTAAGTGTCTCGAATGCAGACTGCTAGAACTTCTACATTTAGATGCCAGGGACGGAACAGCCGAAAAAATATATGAGACCGTTAAAAAAATTTTTGGTAATAAAAATATACCATTATCGAATATCACTGGATTGGCTTGTGATGGGGCTGCAGTAATGGTAGGCAAACATAATTCTTTTTATTCAAGACTGAGTTTTGATGTCCCTCATGTCATTCTCTTGCAATGCATTTGCCATTCTGCAGCTTTAGTCGCCAATAAGGCTTGTGAGACCCTTCCAAGTGATTTGGAAGATCTTATAAGAGAAATATATACATATATTGGGGGTAGTTCTAAAAGATGTGATCAGTTGAGAGAAATGCAGGACTTTTTTCATGCAAAACATTATAAAATTCTAAAACTATCGGGAACGCGGTGGTTATCAAGACATCAGTGTGTTGAACGAATATTAATTAATTCGAAAATTTTAATGTCTTATTTTGAAATTGCTTTTTTGAGGATAAATTAAATAGTGCCAATTCAGTATTACAGAAATTAAAAAACCCCGAGATACAGTGTTATATGGAATTTCTAAAATGTGCTTTAAACTTTTTAAACCAGTTCAACGCATTGTTTCAAACTAAAACTACATTAATATTTAGTTGGCAAAAAGAAAGCAAACGCTTGCTATTGCAATTTTGTTAAAATTTTATAAAAGCTGACAAATTGACGGACAATATGACGGGAAGTATTTTGCACCCATCTAACTATTTACAGCTTGAAAATATATTCATTGCAGCTGATGCAGAGGCAACTTTTGAAACATTAAATACATATAGTCAAACACAAATCAAAATCAAAATTTTAAATTTTTACACTACAGCTGCAGAAGAAATATTTAAAAGGTTGCCTATTAATAATCCTTTATTCTCTGAATTTGAATTTATTCTTTCAAAAAATGCATTTAACAGAACCAGAGCAGCACATTTGTTAGAACTACCCAATGTATGTAAACAATATAGGAATATAATTGACTGTACTGCTTGCATTAATGAATGGAGAAGTTTACCATTTTATTTCAATACTGAGGAAATACAAGAATTTGAAAATCTGAGTCTGACCCAATTTTGGTCGAAATTAAGTAATGTTCAGGATTTTACTGGAGAGTTTAAGTTTAAAAATATTTCAAAATTGGCGTTAATAGTTTTGACGTTACCTCATTCAAACGCTGAATGTGAGAGGATATTTTCAGTCGTGAATGATGTAAAGACAAAGAAAAGGAACAAAATGGGCGAATCTTCTTTAAATTCTATTTGCGTCCTTCGAGGTGCAATCAGATCAAAAAATATTGATAGCACATCGTTCGACCCGAACGAAAATCATTTGAAATTATTTACTAATGCAATATATAAAAAAGCAGAATAATAACGCATTATATTTTTTATTATTTTATTATATTTTTCATTATTTTATTATATTTTTTGTTATAAGTAAAGAATATTTAAATTATACCGATTTTTTATCTATTGGCGGGAAACAGGAGGGGAGGGATAATGTCTTGAAAAGTGGGATAATTTCTTGTCGCTAGGGGGAGTTGTCATCGACAGCACCTACCATCACTGCCATACGTCTGCAACGAAAAATTAACAAGTAAGTGATATTTACGGTCGTTGCGCGACGTACTTCGCGGGCTACTTAAAGATGTCCCACTAAACGTCAGACAATATACGTGGTACTAAAATGAGGGAGCTCCCGCTCACTATTATCAACAAGGAATTACTTGAATGAAGCTTATGGAGCAAATTATATTGAAAGACGAGCAGAGCATCATTGCCGTCCGCGAAGCCCTGAACTTACCCCGCTAAATTCTTTATGAGGTACAGTTCAAGAAAATGTATACCAAACACTATTTCACACCGAAGAAGAATTAAGAAACAGAATAATCCAAGCATGTGCATTGATTACACCAGATATGTTGGCTCGTGCTAGGAGATTATTTTTCATAGAATAGACATGTGATTGCAAGATAACGGAGATAATTTCGAACATTTGTTAGAATTCAGGTTTTATGTTTGTGCTATTTTCTGTTTCATGTACTAAATAAAATAAAATAAAACGTTGTTACCACATTAATTTTGTAGAAAATGTGTTAATGAAAGTCCCGTGATCTATTGTTGCGTTATATTACAAAAAGCAAACTAAATACACACAGCAAATATTGTTTAATTTGATATTTACCAACCAGGATCTGTTTTTAATGCAAAAAATATAATGATCTACACTGCTTTGATATTTGGGTTGCAGTAAAAAACCTTCCGCGACTTCGTGGTCCACCCTGTATATCCTACTGCCTTCCCTGTCATGGCGTATTGCGGGAAAATAGCGAAAATACTAAACTGCGGGTTGTCTACGATGCGTCTGCGGCTACATCCAATGGAAAAATCATTAAATGATATTTAGATGGTGGGCCAAAACCTTCAGGATGATTTATTCGATATTATTCTCAGGTTTATAAAGCGTAGATACGGAGTTAAGGGGACATAGAAAATATGTATCGCCAAGTATTAGTAAGACCTCACGAAAAGTCTTTCAGAGATTTTTGGACGCATGGACTCGTCAAAACCCTTAGCTATGTACGAATTGAATACGGTACTGTACGGGTGGGCGTCGGCTCAATACTTGGCTCTACGAAGTGTATGCGAATTTTCCGATCAATGCGGAAATAAGGAAACTGCGGATGCTATACGATTTCGTTCCTTTTTCTCCGGCTCACTTTCTCATCGGACCGCCTATCACACCTTTGCTAATCCGGATTCAATCAGTTTTCCGGAAAAGGGATTGTCACGCTTCCAACGTGTACGGCAAATACAACAACATTTTCTGGACCGATGGTACAAGGAAGTAATTTCGGAGCTTCAAGAACGAACTAAATAGAAACGTTCTTTATGTGGCAACCTGCATAAAGGAAACGTGGTCCTCATTAAAGAAGAAAACCTTTCATCCATAAAATGGCGGCTGGACCGTATCGTAACGATTCATCCAGGAAAAGATGGAGTGGTTCGAGTGGCAACCATCAACAGAGCAACTGGAGAGGTGAAGCGAACATTTCCGAAGATCTGTCCATTACCCTTTGAAAGTCAGGACTTTCAAGGTCGGGGTCATGTTCGGACACAGCTATCTGGAGAAGGCAGCGGTGAAGAGTATTTTTTTGCAGCGCCAAAAGCTGCACCACCGAAGCAAAGATTCGACGGGTCGTTGCGAAGAAGAAAGCTAGGTTCGAGGCGGGAGCACAATAACATACTTTAATTACATACAACTGTAAAGCGAACCACTCATTAAAAGTTATACAGTCCACAACAGGGTTCCGTTCCTCAGCAACAGGTATAGCATAAAAATACCATAGGTCAAACGGAATTCAATAAAAGGATCCATATGTTTGTTGGATTTAATGTTAAAGTTATAGACCGCAAACCTGCAACGAATACGATTCAGAATTTACTCAAATTACGCCAACACGACTTAACAGGTGCAGATAAGCAAACAAACACATTTATGCTCTACTGCCAACATATAGTCATCAAAAAGACGCAGTTTAACTATGGAATAAAAACGAATCAAATCATTTCAACCGTTACGGATAGAGAAAGCAATTTTGTCAAGGCTGTCAAACAATGTACAGTACAAGAAGACACTGCAATGGCATCGACTCAATCAAACTACACGTTCACGAGCCGTAACCAAGACAACAACAAAATTTCTTGGAAATGTTTTGTAGGTAGAGCAACCTAACTGCAAGGGTTTGTGTCGTTACGCTTTTCTTACCGAATCTGCATTCGAGCATTAATTCATACACGGAAATTATATTTCGTGCATTCCAACAACATCCTAATTTACCCTCGCGTCCCGCTCTTGCCCTCGCGTCCCGCTCGGGAAAATTAATGCGACGTTGTTGGAACGCACCCAAAAAAATGTCCGAAAGAATTGTCACATATAATCTCATAAGAGCATTAATTCTTTCCGGAAATTTTTTTGAGTGCGTTTCAACAACGTCGTATTAATTTGCCCGAGCGGGACGCGAGGGCAAATTAGGACGTTGTTGAATGCACGAAAAATAATTTCCGGATATGAATTAATGCTCGAATGCCGATTCGGTAAGAAAATCGTAACGACACAAACCCTAAAAAGAAGTAATGTCTACCTACAAAAAATTTCCAAGAAATTTTGTTGTTGTCTTGGATACGGCTCGTGAACTAATTTTTCTATTGGTCATTAATGAGTGTCGTACGATTTTCCCGTAAATTTGCCGCTCAACAAGACGGAAAATTTACGAGATATATTTCTTCATAGCAAAACGTTCTAATAGAAAATCGTCAAAATCTATTCAGGCTAGTTTTTATGTAGGCGGGATGTTCGGCGTGATTATTTCCTGAATAAATACATAAAACTCAGTTGGAGAAGCACCTTTAATAATCATGTTAAAATTATTCACAAGCGATTAAATGTTGACACATTTCTAACCGCCGTTAAATTTTGACACATTTCGAACCGCCGTTAAATTTTGACGTTTAAATATTTGTTACTATTCAACTTACAGAAACCATTATTGTGGATATGAAGGAAATAATCATCATAACATTCTACAGTGTTCAGTGTAAACGAATGCCGAATTTTCGTTTGCATAACTAAATGTCAACGAGTTAAAGTAAAGTGCTTTTAACGAAAGTTGCGCATTAGTTCAAATCAAAAGCTATAATAAACTATATAAATGTCTTAGTGCCAGAGATTATTGCATCAAATTAAAGAGAATTTATGGGCAATGTAACACTGAATATTCTATTACTCTAAATTAACTGGTGGTATAAATACAACAATTCAAATAATAAAAGACACATTGACTTATATTCCAATATTAGGTTGCTCGTGAAATAGCTATTTAAGTAACAAGGAATGTAAGGACCTATTAACATTTGAGGTAGGCAAGTACAAGCCAAGGCGAAGCCGCGGCTTATTCCCTGCCTAAAATGTTAATAGGCGATACATTCACTTATAATACCATGAGTAGTCAAAGTTATGTCGACTATTTTTGCGGTGGTGTCACGCGCTTTGGTACGATTAGGACGAGTGCGCTAGCACGAGTCCTAATCCCAAGCGCAATGGACATGAGTAGTGATACCACCGCAAAAATAATCTACTTAACTTTGACTAAGAATGGTATTCGAGGGACTATTTAATGAACCAAACTATCTTTTCAAATTAGTTTTCAGTAAATCTAGCAACAAACTACGCAATTTCTATAGTAACAGAACACTAATATTGACTTTTTCTAATAAAAATCACATTTGTTAAAAATAGTCACTTGAATACCTTCTAGGAAGATATATCCACTGATATTTTTTTGATTGGTCAAGAAACGTCCGAATTCTGGATTTTCATTGGTCACTTTTTGACAGATGACAGGTGAATTGAATAATCCGAGTTATCTTATTATATTTTTCCCGTTTGGTTTGTCACCTGTCACCAGGATTAATTTTGTGAGTCGTGTTACCAGTGAGTGTCACATGTCACGTAAACACTTTCAATTATAAACTAAACGTCTCAGTCTGCATCTTGCGTTGCTAATTTTATTATCCTAGGAACTTAATAACATTAAGTTCCGTTGTTAAGGGAAAGCAGCAAACAAATATAATCACCGACTTACACGTTTTGTTACTAAGGCTGTATCACTGACTTACATGATCAGCAGCGGGAAAAAGAATTTCTAATCGCCGGCGACGATTCTTTATTACGTTTCACATCCCTTCTTGCCGTATAGTTTTGTTTAAGTAATATTATTGACATTTACAAGTAAAACCAAATATTTTACTTTTTGTAAATAAATACTTGTGAAAGTGAAATTATTAATAATTAATTATTTAATTATTAAGAATTAAATAGCAATTTTCATGGTAAGTAATATTTTTAAACTACATTTTTTTGGTTATATTTAGGTCATAATAGACTACTATGAAAGAGGATTCTCCATCTCAAAAAAAATGATAATAATATTATTTCTTTTTAGATGCCTACTTGCTGTCCATGCAGCTGCTCGAATAAATCCCACGATTTTTTGATGAAAACATTTCCGAGCGACGGAGGAGACGCACCATAAGAAAAAGAAGGGTGCACAGCGCTCTGCAAAGCATCTCGGAACTTCACATATTTTCAGTCCATATAAAATGACGTTTATTTCATAATTTAGCAGGGTGACGTTTGTCTTACAATTCAGCAGGCCGTACACACACCAATACGCAAGGGCGTGGCGGGCTGTAACAAAGAGGACTCAAAATGGCTGCCTTTTTTAAAATTGACCAC
Organism: Agriotes lineatus; assembly: GCA_940337035.1. Classification (NCBI taxonomy): domain Eukaryota; kingdom Metazoa; phylum Arthropoda; class Insecta; order Coleoptera; family Elateridae; genus Agriotes; species Agriotes lineatus. The sequence continues at coordinate 194,188 of CALNHX010001458.1, forward strand.
ACTGTCCTTATATAGCCACTGTAATTTTATATAAACTGAACTAAACAAGGATTTTGATTAGAGTGAGTTGGGGAAAGTACACTTTTGGGGTAATTGCACCTCCCGTCAATCGAATTCGATTTAGTATTTTTCACCTACTACAACATTACTCGTAGTATCACTGTTGAAATTGTGCATCAGTTTGTGTGGTGAAAAATCATCAAAATATTGAACTTCACAAATTCTAAAGCAAGTAGTACTGCTATTTGCGTGAATTCCAATTAATAGTGTTGTGATTTTATCTAAGCGGGAAATAACAATAAAATTAGAACAACGTCTAGTAACGGTGGCTAAAGTACCGTTGCCGGTTATCGATGTCGCAAGGGGTGGGGGGGGGGGAGGTGCGCTTGCCCTAAATATTTTTTTGGTTGGAGCAAATACACCACCCTTTAGGAGTGAAGTGCGCCACCCTCTTTTGAGTTTTATTAGCTGTAATTAAATGCCTATTTATACTTTTTACAGTGCGATTATGGTGCGTCAATACGAAAGAAAAACGAAAAGACGAAGTTATACTGAAGAGACTTTCGATGGTTCACTTATGCATATTCGTCAGGGGAGTTTAACTGCAAAAATGACGTCTATATGGTATCAAATACCTCGTGAAACACTATGGGACTATATAAAGGGCCGTCGTGGGACAAACAAGATTACTGGTCGGGGTGGAAGTTCAACCGCTTTATCTCCAGACTGTGTCTGAAAAAGCCTGAAGCTCTTGTAAATGTTCGCAGAAAACAAATAAACCCATACATCGTCTACAACTTTTTTGACTTTTTGGAACAGACTATAACTAATCATGATTTGGGAGGTAAGCCGCATTTAATTTGGAACTGTGACGAAACAAGTTTTTGTAACGTCTCAAAATATACAAAAGGCGTCTCTGAGGTTGGCAAAATCCCACCTTGTAAACTATCAGCTGCAATTTAAAGGTTAAGTTTGTTTATTATTCCCTCAAACTTCTTGCTGTGAACATTGTGGATGTTGGTTTCTCTAGTGTATTCAAGATAATAATGACTGACTCATAAAGGAGTATCCGAAGTAAATTTCGGTTTCTCTTAAATACAGCAACATTTTGATTTTGTAGTAAAAAATTTTCAGAACCTTATGAAGACAGCTTAGAAGATTGGAAGAAGTTCAGCTCCTGAATTAGATTCTGAAAGTGTCCCTGCTGTGGATGACAACAGGAAAGATGTAATCGCTGAAACATCTCAGGAACATATTCCTTCTACGTCTATAGAGGTAAGAGGCAAAAAAGAAAGACACGTCGAGAAATAGAACCGTTCCACACAAAGTGAACTAAGAAAGGCTACATTAAAACCACGAGATAACTTCTTGTGCAAGTGTACACAAAAAATTAATGAAGGAGCAAATAGTAAAATTTTTAATAATTTTGTTGAACCACAAACACATTCAGAGCAAATACTATATTTACGGGGATGTCTACGAACGCCTGAAGCTAAGCAGCGTCGCATTCCTAATAACCAAAATAATAATAAAAAATGTAGAAATGTTTCTTTATAATGCCAACATTAATAATATTTAAATCTATTTCTTGGTGCACAAGTATTTTTGGCAACTCACGGTAAAACAAAAGAGAGAATGCCAAAGAAGTACATAAATTCAATGCAAATCCGAAAGATCTTCGAGGCAAACACGATTCTAGGCCCACGAGAATCAAACAACATGTAATGGAAAATATTCGAAAATATATTTCAGATTTACCTACGCGTGAATCTCACTACTCACGTTCGAATAACCGTCTACGTAAATAATTACCTGCACAGTTATCAATAGCGGCAATACATAGAAGATACAGTTAATTAAATCCACAGCAGGCTGTATCCTATGGAATATTTTCTAAAAGTCTTTAATGTAGATTATAATATAGTGTTTGTAACACATAGAAAAGATACTTGTGCAACTTGTAAAAAGTTTGCTGTACATATTCATCAAGCAACAATACATAACAATGAAGCTGTCCATTTGAAGTATTTTTTCATGAAATTAAGAACTGTGTCAAATCAACTAATGACAATGAGCCCATAATTTCATTTTGTAACGTTTCGCTCCATTCGAAATGCGAATTAATTATAATCTAATATTATGGGCATTTAAAATTCCGCATTTTGCAATAATAGAAAAGTTGCAGTATGCTCGAGAAGGCAGGCTCGCCGTTATGCGCAAGTGGAACGAGGAAGTGTCCGCCGCACATTTTCCCCTACCGCCGTGATGCCCGCAAAAGCGACAACGTATAAAATGAAATTTCTCGCCGGCTGGGCCACCAGAAATATTCTAGTAAATCTCGAGCCAGTTTCCCGAGACCCCTATGACCGCTTAATTTCAAACAACGTACGGCCACTGCCCAATCTAAGTGCTGAAGGAGAAAATCATATACAGATTTGGCACTCCGAAGGTGATCATCTCCGATAACGGCCCTCAACATACCAGTAAGTTGTTCAAGGCGTTAGCCACCGAATTCGGCATCAAACATCACCTCACCCCGACCTACACGCCCCAAGCGAATCCAGTCGAGAGGATTAATAAAGCCATCGGCACCATCCTCGCATAGTTGTCCCGGGTTGATCAGAAGAAGTGGGACTCGTAGCTCCCCGAAATGACCTTCGCCATCAACACGGCGAAGCACGAGTCGACCGGCTTCACTCCAGCCTTGTTGAACTTGGGCCGAGAAATGCTGCCACCGGAATCGCTACGGGAGGAATCCGAACCCGCGTTCGACCCAGCAAATGAGATTCTTCCAGCAGGCCTGTATTGCGAACAGCTGAAAAAGTTGTAAAACATCGTCAAGATGGTGCAAAATAATATAGTAAAAGCGTTAGCCCGTCAGAGCCACGACTATATCGTCGCCGAGTAGGTGAACATGTTTACAAACGAGAACACCCGTTATCCGACGCCGCTAAAGGAATTTCATCCAAGCTAGCGCCGACATACCCCTGGCCCTACTTGATAAGCAACATAATTTCCCCCGTCATCGTGGTGCTCCAGGAACCTCGAGATGACAAGGAAGTGGGGTGGTCAAAGACCTGAAGCCTGCGCATCACGTCACCCCCACCTCGGCTGTGGCGAATTAAGTGGAAGAAAGGAGGTGAGGGAGATCTGTATATCAACAAGAGCCCCAGGTCCCAGAGTCAGTCCTAAACATTACCCGAAGTCGAGAAAATGCCTCCAGTAAGGAATAGGAATCCTACTCGTCCCGGTCCATACACTAGAAGGCCCAAGAAGGGGGTCAAGATCTAACCCTGGGCACCCCACGCCTATCCGAAGGAAGCTTCGGCTCCCTGGGAATCACTGCCCCCTTGGGGCCCGGTACCTGTCCTACTCTCGCCCTTGCCAGCCACGCCGGAGGGAATAAGAGTAGTAAGCGGAACACCTCGAAGCAGTGGAACTCCACCATCCAGCCCAGGTCAGCGTCTTACCCGGGAGATGAATGCACTCCAGCTGGCCGAAAAACAAATAGTATTGTTTGGACCTTGGCCTAAAACCCCGACAACTTCTCCAAAGAAGTTATTTGAAGACGGCTCACCGATCCCCACAATACCAACTGGCCTCCCTCTCGCCCCTGGAACTCCTGTCCACCTGATATCGGAGACTGAAAGTCCATGGCGGGCCCCCACCGAAGTTCCAGCGGAGCTTTGACCCACCGAGATGTCCACGACCTTGAAGAAGCCATGGTACCGCTGGAAACCTCCAAGGAAGATAAACCAGCGATCCTCTGTTTACCGAGGTCTTTTCGATTAGCGCGGTACGTCCTATCAATACGACTCCCCAGGGGAAGATAAAGAAAGTCCGTAGATGTCAAAACCGACATTTTCGGATGGTCCTGCCACCCGGGAAACGTCTTAAAATGTCCCACGAGGAAGCCGTAGCTCTCGGTCTAGTCAGGAATCCCTGAAGCAAGCAGATTTGACGAGGTCAAAAGTGCCAGAGAACTGCTTCAAACTGCCTCCACAATTGATGCACCGAGCACAAGCAGCAACCATTCTGATGATTCCGAAAAATCGAGCTTTAGCTCTGAGATTTCGCTGGACTCAAATCAGGAACCCGATACCGACAGTTCAAAGAAGTGTGGAGTGTGCGCAGTCGAATGCACTGACATGCATGGGTACGGGGCGGAAGTGGCGTGCCGTGCATGCCAGAAATTTTTTGAGAGATATGCCAGAAATTTTTTGAGAGATCAATAGAGGGTGACTTGGTGTATGCATGCATATTTGGCAATTCATGTACAATTAACCAAGACACAAGGTGCCGTAGAAAAGAACAACGAAATTTCCGCCAATAACCTGAATCCGGGAACCAGGAGAAGAACGCATCACAGCGAGCTTCACCCGCTATACATGAAGGGCCAATTATAGCGAAGCCTGAACATAAAGCGTGGCTGATACCGCAGCTAGTTTCAAATCACTCACAAGAAGCGGTTTCATTTCATGCAATCCCGTACCCAAATTTTATTTGTGCGAATTTGTAACCAGGGCCCCAACAACCGACCTCCACGTGTTTTCCTAACGTCTTCTCCACCAGTCCTTTCGAAGAGAAGGGCATGTGTAACGTTTCGCTCCGATTTTAAATGCGAATTACAGTAGAACCCCTCTCGTCCGCCCTCGGCTGGATCGCCACTCCGGTTGATCCGACCGTGATCGAGCCAAACTTGTCCTGACTTGTCGGTGATTCATTGTTGTTTAGTTGCCTGTTATCGCTTATCCGCTTTAGTGCTCCCGTCATCTTTCGTATCATTTCTGTCGTTGTGCGTGTCTCTTGTACTGTACTGTGCAGTTTTTAGTGCTTACTGTTCGTTGGTTTTACGACAGTGTTCTTCTGTGTTCGTTACAGTATTTGTTTTACATTATGTGTATAATTGTGTGTGTTTCTTCAACATGTCAGGAGTGAAACGTTACTCTGCGTAGTTTAAAATCACGCACACCTGAGTATCGAAGTGCGATATTTTGGACTAATTCAAAGCGGTAAAGCTCATCTAACTTCTTAGTTAAAAATAACGTACATCTGAGTGCGCTATTTTCAAATATTTCCAAGTCTGGCTGTATTTCTACCGGCCAGCGACCATTAAACCTTTTTTGGCCCAAAACTTGGCCTGAATTTCCCGGTAAAATATGCGATTCCCCCAGGCCTAAGAAAGCTACGTACTTGTACTGTAGGAGCCCATTTGCTCATCTTGGAAGCTCACCTTGGCACGCGCGCTCAGGTAAAGGCGCGGAAGAATTTGACTCCTGGCACAAGGTCGGAGTTATCACCCAAGCTTATCAGAAAGCGACCCCGACGTCCGCCTGCACTTATAATATACATATGGTAACGAGATCATAGCTTCAGTTCATTATTTGTAATTAAAACGAACCATAATTATTCAGATTGTTTACAATAGTACAAGCTACCAATAATTCAATGATTTTGTTGCAGTTCTACCAACGCTAGCCCAAATAGCCTGTTCGTTCCAGCGACCACCCATATCGGGGATCCCGGACGAACTCACAGGCAATTGAGGTTGCCTACCTTCTCGACACCAAACTGAAGAATTAAGTCAAACAGAATTGTCTTTGTACCGTTGCGGCCAACTCAAAGTGCACGGCAGATTTTTAGCTTGTAATACGATATTCTAATCATAGACGTCGAGTTTTGACGTTTACGTTTGTCATCAACTGTCATAGAACTGAAAACTCGTAAAATTCGCAGACATTTGTCAGAAGCAGAGAAAATGCGAGCTATTACAAAACTGGAAGAGAACTGGTCGCTGAGTCGAGTCGCAACAGATTTGCATGTGAGAAGGAGCTGCACTTTCAAAATTAGAAATCGTTGGCAGCAGAGACTTCTGCAAGAAATTTTTTTTTAACACCAGTGAACAAAGAATGAAGAGTACAATTTGCAACCGACTATTTAAATGAGATCGACGACTTTTGGAACACGACGTTTTCTCAGGTGAAAAGGTATTTCAATCATTTACCAATTGACGATTAAGGGTGTGTAGACCACAAAATTCAAGATTTGAGGAGCAATATTATGTTCAACCCTTAAGAAGTAGTGGACAATTCTCTGTAAAGGGTATGGGGGATGGATCAATGCCTACAGATCTGGGGCATGCTATAGAATTAATGGTCGACTGAATGCTGAAAATTATCGCAACATTTTGCAAAATGTGATGCTGCCATCTGTAAGAGAGGTCTTTCCTAATCAATTTACTTTTCAACAAGCAAGATATTACGTAATTAATTAATTTTGTTTATGTTAACGTAATTGATAACATTATTTTCACAGGATAACTGTCCTGTGCATACAGCAGGGGTTGTTCATTGATGGTTTGATGAGAATAATATCAATTTATTACCAAGGGCTGCAAGAAGTCCGGACTTGAATCCCATTGAAAATGTTTGGGGCTATTTAACTACAAAAATTTATACCAGGGATTTTGCACCAAACAAATACGATGAATTATGGGAAAAAATAAGAATGGTTGGAAGGAACTAAGAGAAGGATACAATATGGAAACATTGGTCAACTCTATGCGAAACAAACTGCAAAGCGTAGTAGCAATTGAATACTGATACATATTTATTAAATACATATTATTATATAGTTTGTTTACTTGTGAAACTTTGCTAAAATACAAACATTAAAAAAGTAATACCTATTCTTATAACGACAAGCAACGCCACTGGAGGAACCCCCATTTAATAAGCCGAAAAATCGCAAAAATAACCATAGTAACAAAAAACCGTGCACTTTGAGGTGTCCGTAACTGTACATAGTTATGGATATTATTTATTTAATTATTTTCCAAATGTATATAGTGTTGAATAAATTTAATTTCTATTATTTGGTATTCTTTAAATCAGTCAACGTATAAATAAATCGGACCTGGGCCCAATAAGAGTTACCCACTTATTTGAAGTAAAGTTAATTAACGCTATCATTAAATAAATATACCAGGAAACATTACAATTTGACTATGAAAATAATCTACCCCCTGTCGGTTACTAATATTCAAGATGAATATTACCAAAGACAGTTGTGGTTGTATAATTTTGGAATTTGTAATATTAAAACCAATCAGACGTCAATGTATTTATATAGCGAACATTTTGCAAGCAGAGGTGCAAACGAGGTCATTTCATATTTACAGCATTATATAACAACAATACGATTCCGGAACAATCCTCTCTATTTTTTGTGATAATTGTTTTTCTCAAAAAGCTTGCGGCTCGCCCTGGAAGCTTGGGGAGACCTCCAAAACAGTTTCGGGTCATGTATCGTAAAATATTTTTTACGACATCCGAGTCCATAGTTTTAAACTTGCAAATTTACTTGAAAATTTACTTGCGAAAACTCAAAAAAATTATGACATTAGTATCTATTATATCACTTATTCAAACAATAACACAAACTTATTTACATGGTAACGAAAGCATCAGGAACCGGCAAACGCTTTTACCGATCCCTGATGCCCGTTTCCCGATCTTGGCCGGCAAAACGTTACTTTCTGGGGAAAATATTCTCCAGAAACTGCATATTTTCTGGTAGGTCGTAAAAAAATAGATTTATGTTTGCTTATCTGGATTCCCTTTGTGCTCAAAAAGTGTTTACAGAAATAAAAATACAATACCCCATATCTCGGCATACTATGATGCCCATTGATAGGTGCTTTGATTTCATTGAAAAAACGAGAATCAAAACTCAAAAGTTCCATAATCCAAAATATTATGTTAAGCTTATTAAAGAGAGCCGCAAGGAAAAGCCATTTCAAGTGGTTCTTGTACAACATTCCTTATTAACCAATAATCATTTATACCGGTTTTGGACTACAAAGACTTCCACGCCAATCAAGTAAATGCTCAAGTACCCGGGATTTCCAAAATACGATCAGCACTTTTCAGTTATGCTTCTAAGCCTATGTCGCGAGACACCTGACCGGTGATTATACTACAATGATTGCTCTATACAAAATAGGCATCGAAAGATTTTACAACCAAAGTCCTAAAAATGCTTATTCCACATACCTAAAACCAAAGGATGCGAAGCTGGTCAATGTAATTTTTTTACTGAAATATGTGCCTATAGAATTTTTAGAATTTTATAAGACATTGGACAAGGAAATCCCATTGTTAGTGCAAAAACATGAAGAAGAATACGATTCAGATGCTGAAGTGTATGAATAGAAACATATATTGGCTGTTTATTAAGATTTTTTATACTTATTATATAACGTCAATTGCATGCTGGGGCACAAGCTACATTAGCGGAATTAAGACAGAAATATGGATTATAGCTGCAAAAGGTGTCATAAGGCAAATAATTCATAAATGTATGAGATGTTTTCATGCAAATAGGTGATCTTCCCAAAGATCATTTGGAATTAACACGTCCGTTTTTAGTATCAGGAATTGATTACGCAGGACCCATTTTGGCCAAAGATGGTGGCGGATCCGGTAAAAGAACTATCAAGGTTTACATTGCATTATTTGTATGTTGTGCCACTAATGCCGTGCATTTGGAGGTAGTGAGCGATTTAACGCCAGGATCATTTTTAAGTGCACTTAAACGATTTATTGCAAGACGTGGTCATATGTTACGCATATATTCGGATAATTCGTCTACCTTTATAGGAGCCAAACGCGAATTGGCTGTTTGGCCCAATTTCTTAAAAATCCGAAATTTCAAAACGAATTGATAAGCACATTAGCTGCAAAAAATATCGAATGGAAATTCATAGCACCTCGTGCTTCGAACATGGGAGGTTTATGGGAATTAAATGTTAAGGCGATGAAATATCACTTGAAAAGATTTCTAGGTAATGCGCTATCAACGTACGAAGCATTATACCCTCTCCTTGCCCAAATCGAAGCCAGTCTAAATTCCCGACCCCCCACCGCGCTGCCTCTGATCCTAATGACTTGGCAGCACTAACTCGTGGTTATTTCTTTGATGACAATGGTAGAACCCGACACAACCTATTTAAAATTAAATAGCCTTTCCCCGTGGCAACATTTCTGGAAGAGTTGGGTTCTTCAACTGCAACAGCGTTCAAAGTGGCGACAATGGGCGTCCGAAGATATTAGCATAGGAAAAAATGGTCATCTTGGCAGAGGACAGTGTACCACATCAACAGTGGCTCTTGGGGGGGGGGGGGGAATAATTGAGCTTCATCCAGGGGCTGATAAAATTAGTGAGAGTGGTGACGATAAAAACAGTGCGCGGAGTGTTGCGAAGGCCTTTAAGTAAATTATGCTTTTTGCATCTAAATGAGTATAAACGATTTGTGGAATAGTAATAGTGATATATATGCTTTTTAATTATAAGAATAATTGTATATTGTTCTTTAAGTGTAGGAATTATTCTATATGGTCTTTATTACGATATTGTATATGTATAATATTATGCATTGTTCTTGTTTCGAAGCCTAAAGGACTTGAAAGTTAGAAGTGGCCAATTTAGTCGTTAAGTAACTGCACATTGTTGTAGACGGTATCGAACTAGTTCGCAGCACATTAGCTGAGAAACAGCTCAAAATCAACGGCACATCGGCTATAAGGGCTTAATAAAGTTTCTATAATATCTGGTGCTTTTTAATTTATTTTATCAAATAGCAAACATTAACAGTGATATGTCTTGTTTCCTACTTAACTAATCGTCAACAGGCTGTTAGGTACGGTCGACCTAGGTCTAACTTACTTCCTGTGGCAAGAGGCATTCCATAAGGCTCCATTTTGGGGCCGTCACTTTATATAATTTGTACATCTAACCTTCATTAAGATGAGTGTTTTCCTTGCGTACCTTGAATACGTTCAAGACCGTCTATACTGTGTGTTAAAGCAATTGCTTTCGAAATTATTATTGTTATTATTATCAGTTTTCTAACAAAGTTTAAAGAATGTTTGCATGTAATCAAAAACGTAATATCCAAGTAGTTCGTAAATATTAGAATAGATTCAAACGCTACGAAAACGTTATTATCAAGGGCTCAACGTTTACAGTTAATATCATGTGGAAGCTTGCGTGTGCGTACACGTGCATGTATGCATCTAAAATAAAACTCGCCTGCTCAAATGCAACTGGCTACATTAGAAGCGACGTACGCCTGTATAAACGTGCGTTGTCGCAAGTCTGACGCTACAAAATAAACTTGTTTGATTTTCGTGCGTTTAATAGAGCGTCCGATAAGTGTGTGTTCATTATAATAACTGGACATGGATACATAAAATTAATTTTATGTGTGGAATCACGAAAACCCTTGTGGGACCATAGGGGAGTAGATCTGGCGAAAAATACCCGAAAAAGGAACTCTCTTTTCGATTTTTTTTTTGTGATTTCATAGAGTCCCTCTTTCAGATGATCACTATGTGAAGACTACCGGAGGTCCGAAGGGGAGGGGGAGGAATTACCGTTCAAAGATATGGGGAATAACACGTTGAGTTTCATCCCGATCGGAACAATTTATCAGAGATGAAATGAAGGGCTCGCAAATAAAAACAAAATGAACTTTGTGTTCGCGTTTTTCGCGGGGAAGATATTGACCTAGCGACTTATTTTGTCCCCTGTTAGGTAATCACAATCAAAATAGTTTCTCCACATTTCAAGTCGCTAGGTCAATTAGCAGGAGAGGGGGAGGGAAAACAATAAAAAAACTTTGATCCGGGCGAACTTTTTTATTTATTGGCCGATCCGGGTCACCGAAACTGGAAAATCTTCGTTAATTTTTTCGCTACAAGATGAGGGAGTGACCAAGATTTTCGCGAAAATGGGGAAACGGCGAGCAATTTTCCGATTTCGAAAATTATATTTCTTCATTTTCGTGGTGAAAGAGTAGAGTGGGAGAATTTTTTTTTCACCAGATTGCAATTTTTTTCCCTTGAAAATGAGCCCCCTAAGAACCCGGTAGGTCAATTATTAAGGGAGGGAGAGAGGTGAACGCGTTTTGCCTTGTAGAAGGGCAAGGAATGGGGCTAGCAACTTCGGGCAGGGCTAATTCTCAAGGGCAATCAATTCCCTTTTGATTTTTTGATCGCGAAGCGCTATCTTGATTAGGGGCTGCACGCGCGCGTGATATGTTTATCAGATTTTTTGATTTGTGGAAAAAAAGATTGAATAAATGTATTGAGGTCAAGGGGGACTACTTCGAACATTTATAAATAAATACTGTCAAATTTGTATTTAGTTTTTTTATATCTCACTGGTAACAGAGTGACCCTCGTATATGCTGAAGGATATTTCTCTGCAGGTTGGAGACTAACTGCGTCTTGGGATACAACACAGTAACGCAATTACAAGTGTTTTTTGGATCCTGGCAACTCTAAATTGACTTATTGAGCAGGGATAGCAGCAGCGCAGTCGTCAGTGTATGCAGTTACAGCCCCAGAACGACCATGTCTGAATCGAAGGTCTGTGCTATATGTACCCTAGCAATAGAAGGTCACCAATCCTCTCGCGTTGTAAAGAGCATGGGGTTGGTTTCATTGCGCTCTGTAATAGCGAGAAATTCGAAGTATAAGCATGTTCACCTTCCGGCTGACGTTCAAGAAGAAACTTTTCAGGCTAAATGCTATTTAACCATCCTGAAATCTAACAATCCTCGCAATGTGCAAGATGAAAAAGAACCTCGGTGTACACGACAGGCAACAAAAGCTTTGGACTTTGATAAATATTGTATATTTTGCGCCGAAGATTGGATCAAGTTGTCGCCCGACATGGGTGAAAAAAGAAATGTAAGAAAGAAGGTTTGCATGCGGGAAGCAAAGAGCGGTACTTTAATCGAAAAGGTTGTATAATTATGTCGTTCAAGTAAAGGTGATGAACAAGCGCTTTTAATTGTCGAACGTATCAGTAGTGCAGGCGACAAATTGGCTGATTTGGAAGTCAAATATCACACTGCATGTTTCAGTACATTTGCACGAGGGGAAATGGAATGGCCACCGAAAAAAAACCCTTTTGACCGTCGTTTGCATGTTTTATTTCTAAGTATTTCAATGACAATATGGACGTAATTATGGTATCAGTTCGGGAGTTAGTCGTGAAATTTCTAGAAAGTAATTCTGAATTCTCGTTACTGACGATTTTATTCGACTTAAATGGCCGGAACATCTCTCAAAGCACCTGCAGTTTGACAGTTTCGTCTTGGTCCCTGCCCAAAAAGAACGCGCAATTAGCTGTCGGAGAGCACTCGCAAACGAATTGATCGACCGGGAATTCAGGAAGTGTGTAGCAGACGAAACTGAAAGAGAGAAAGCAATCCTTGTTGAAGCAGCAAAAATAATTGACCGCGATATCGGTAGACACTTTTTTTCACGCAAGTTTTATCCATCCGTTGATGAATTTTTCACCAATCTTGAAAAGGAAATTCCGCATACTTATTTGACATTTTGCAGGGCATTGGTCATGAGAAAAGATTCGGATAATGAAAAACGACTGGTCATCTCGCTGTCTAATGCCATTATGGTAGCAACTAGGCCGCGGCATACATTCTCAATATTCCAAGTGGGTGTCGGATTGATTCTTCATCACTTGTTCGGGTCGAAAAATCTTATATCAATTCTCAATCATCGTGGTTACTGCGCTAGTTATGACGAGGTTGGCAATTTCCACAACAGCGTTATCGCTGGGAACATACAACCCAATTTGTCGCCCAATCTATCGCATTATTCGTATGATAATGCCGACCACAATACCAATACTTTTGACGGCAAAGGAACAGTTCACTGTTTGGCGGGAGCATGGTTCATCGTCCCGTACAACTCCATTGAATTTTTTCCTACCGAACGGTACACGGAATAACTGAGTTCCGCGGAAGTCGCGAAGAGAGGAGTAATCCATGTCGTAAAATTTCCAAACCAGAAACCGATCGGGTTGCAAAGTCTTTCTTTTTCTCCACTTCCTTACTTTCAATCGTGCAATGATACTGACATTCTTCTTGATATCAAAATGCCGGTTGAAAGTTTTTTTTTGGATCTACAAGAAATCTAGCGACTTTACAACCACGCCCGGTTGGAGTGGATTCATGGAACTTACAATGAAAATGAGACCCTTTGAAAGATCTCCCCTAATTTGTCTTCCATTCATATCAGCTGACCTTCAGATGCTGATACGATTTATACTGCTCTGTTAGACACAGCAAAACGCGGGAAAGCCAATAATCAGGCATACGCTTTTGTAACATTCGACCAACCCCTGTACGCTAAGGCTATGAAAGTGTTATTGTCTTGTAAGAACTCCGATCTGACAGATGTCATCAAGCTTCGACTTGGTCCATTTCACCTCGCAATGTCGTATTTAGGGGCTATCGGCAACATAATGGCTGGCAGTGGATTGGAGGAGTTAATCGCCAGTGTCTGGGCTGGAGATTGCGTTAAGCACATAATGAGCGGTTATGCTTATGCCAGAGCAGTTAGAGCACATTCACTTGTCCAGGTCGCTATGTCTCGGAGTGTATTTCGGATGATAAATTTGAACGAAGTCGAGACGGAATATGTAACTTCAATCATGAATCTCGTCGGTACTCAAGCTTTCTTCGACGAACTTCAGAAATCGAACTTTAAAAAAATCCACGATTTATACGAGAACAAGTTGAACGAACTGGCGAGTGCACGCTCACCCACATCGCGACTGTGGGTCCAATATTACAAAATGGTCACGTTCCTAAAGAAGTTCATCGCAGTTGATCGAACCGGCAATTGGTCTGATCATCTTGACTCCATTGAGCAAATGCTCCCAATATTTCACGCCAGTGGGCATCATCCATACGCCAGGTCTACGCATATTTATTTGCAAAACATGCAAACATTGGATACAGTCAAGTATCGTGATTATACCGAAGGCGGAAATTTCACTGAGGTTGTCGAATACATTTTTCTGTGGGATTCCCACCGACCAGGCGATCGAAACAGGCGTTATGAAGACTTTCAAAGATCCGCGTATAGGTTTGACTCATGGTAGAAGGACAGATGATTGCGATGTAGGTAAATGGATTGCCTCAATGCCGTCGCTAATTCAATTACATAACAACTTTGCCGAGTTCCTTAGCATTTCCGTAGACACTGTCAGTGAACAGAGTAATTCGTTCGAAAGACATGACGACGTCGGTGCTGCTCGCATCAAAACAGACGCTATTGAAATAGAGTTCTCTGAATGGTTGGATCTGCACTCGCCGTTTAATGATTCGCTCGTTCTCACGAGTCTCTCGACTGGAATTGTAGCCAACGAGTCGATAAATCGCCACAAAGCTTTCGAAATCGGAGCACAGAGTCTTAGAAATTTTTTTAACAAAGAAGTTGAACAGGTCAAAATTCCTCGAAAAAATCGTATTCAGGCATTAGATGAAATGAGCAAATCCGTCAAAATTCACAAGTGGATGGCCGTTGATCCATTGCAAATGTTCCAACGAATTTGTCTCTTGAAAAAACAACGATGCAGACTTGGAGCAATTGTTCCAGTACGAACTAGCTCCTTACCCGTTGTCTCTCTTCAGTAGTACGGGAATGCTCAACTCAGGCAAAGCATCGCTCTATGATTTCTTTACACCTATGGTCGAAACTCCGCACTTCTTCAATCCGATATATGTCATCGATGGTGGTTTCTTATTGCATCGGGTTCTGTGGACCAAAGGTTACACCTTCGACGATACTATAGATTCATACGTCAAATACGTCGAAAGACATTACCCTCCTGAAGCCGTGGTCGTTTTCGATGGTTACCCCGATCCAAATGATTCAACGAAGAACCCGGAGCGCATAGTACGGCTGCAACGAAACGCGTGCACCGACTTCGCGTTTACTGGTAACATGAAGCCCCACGTGATTCAAAGTAAATTTTTGACAAATAGTTTGAATAAAGTGACACTGATTGACATGCTTGTGACAGAAATGCAAAAGAAAAACAGAAACGCAGGTGTGTTCGGACGATGCGGATGCAGTCATTGTTCACACTGCAGTTGCTTTGGCAGAAAAAACCCTAATAGAGATGTCGTAATAGTGGGAACAGACGTGGATTTGCTGGTAATAATGACTCAACTCACGCATGATAAGGAATGTAGAGTGTATATGTTCAAACCCAGAGCTGCTAAAGTCCCTGACCGTTATTACAATGGAACTTCATTCGTACATCCGGAGCTACGACAGTTCATACTGTTTATCCACGCCTTCTCGGGCTGCGACACAACATTGAGTATTTTCAATTTAAAAAAAAATTGTAAACCTTATGTTGGCCGAACCGCAGTTGCGTGACATTGCCAAATTGTATTACTTACCCGATGCTTCCGAAGCTATATTCGAAGATACTGCAGAGACTTTGTTCATTCGCATTTATACGGGTGAGAAAGCCAAAGAACTGCCTGATTTAAAAACATTACATTGGAAGAGGGGCACAATAAAAACAAAATCAAATTTAGCGCTGTTACCGCCGACACGTGGAGTTGCACGTTTACATTCGCGTCGTGTGCGTCTGCAAATGGCAAAGTGGTTCTTGCAACCGGCGAACCCGGAAGAATTGGGATGGCAGAAAACTCATAGTGGACTTATGTATGTATGTATGTATAATCTGTAACCTTATTTACCTTGAGGTGTAGAGGCTGGTGCTTTATGCGCTGGCATCTGGCGGTACAATGCTCAACTTGCCCAGGCTCAACTTGCCCAGGATGCGGGATACAGAGTTGGAGCGCCCCTTTGGTGTTTGCGCAGCAACCATTGTGTGAGGTGTGTGTCTTGGATGTGTTGACCTTGTTACTCTATCTCTGTCTGTGGTTCTGAGTAGAGCACAGTTAATTTGGTGCCCAACTGTGAATGGTCTCACCGAGCCCGATTCCAATCTCCAAGACTACGGAAAAATTCCGACCCCCGCGAGATTCGAACCGAGGACTTGCTTAATGCAAGCCTGGCGCTTACCCAACTGCGCCACGCGGCTTCTACTATGCCAATCCAAAATAATAAAGAACCCTATCCAGGAACATTGCTCTCTTTGATATCCTGTGCTTGTAAGACTGGTTGTAATAATAATCTTTGTTCATGCGTAAAATTGGGACTGAAATGTGCAAGTATCTGTCGAAATTGTACTGGTGTGCATTGCCAAAATTGTGCCGATACTGAAGTGATTCATGGGGCCGAGGATCCAGTACTGTCAATATCCGAAGAGGGAGCTGGAGTTTAAATTAATAACATCCCGCAGACGGTAGACGAGTGTAATGACGAATCAACCGAAACTGGACGGATGAATTACGCGCAAATAAATAATAGAATGTCCAGACTACATGATGAAACATGTAGTTCTTCCATTGTTTCCGATGGGTCCAGAAATTGTCAAGATATCGTTTGGATATGGCACTACGAAAGCACTGACGATGAATCTAGTTCAAGCGAGTCGGAATGTCAGATCCCGGTAGAAAGACCTCGTCACTCAACTGGATAGTCGAGTAATAGTAATAAATGCATTGTACATGTTTTAGGATCCCAAGCTAACATTAAGTTGCGCTCTAATTATAAGGACATTTGTAATGATAATCCAAGTGAACCATATACGTATATGTAATAAAGTATCCATCTTGCTTATTTATTCCAAGTGTCTCCAGCTTATGAGTTCTACACCTCCGATTCCATTTCCCAGCATCCATTTTCGTGGTAATTATACCTGAGCGTGCACCCATGAAGTGGCCCTGCTCTGACGTCACGCTGCAGGAGAGACAAAGGTCGACCCGCGATCGGATGCAGCGCAGGTATAAATATTGATGGAAAAGCGGACGACGACGAGATTATCTTGGACGTATTGTCCCACTTTGATGCATTGCAAGCAGGCGCGGAGAAGTGGTAGGGTGAGGGAAATCGGAATGCACGAAAAAAGAATCAGAAAACAATAAGCCGGTAAGGAGACGAAGAACGAGAAAAAAATTAATCAAATTGGTCAAAATAGCGTTTGAATCAGGAGTTCCCGCTAACCGGTACCGACAGACGAGAAGAGCGTGAATATGTATTTGTAAGAGAGTAGAGAGAGGAGAGAGAGCGCTAGGCTCCGCCCCCGGCATCTCGCTGCAAAGCTGCTAAACGGGCCCGCTCGCGCATGCAGCCCCTAATCAAGATAGCGCTTCACGATAAAAAAAATTATGAAAGGGAATTGATTACCCTTGAGAATGAGCCCTGCCCGAACTCGCTAGCCCTATCCCTTGCCCTTCTTCAGGGTAAAACGCGTTCACCTCTCTCCCTTCCTTAGTAATTGTCCTACCGTGTTCTTAGGGGGCTCATTTTCAAGAGCTCCACTCCTTCACCGCGAAAATGAAGAAATAAAATTTTCGAAATCGGAAAATTGCCCCCATTTCCCCATTTTCACGAAAATCTTGGTCAGCCCCGACTTTTCCAGTTTGCATGACCCGGTTCGGCCAATAAATAAAAAAGTTCGCCCCGATCAAAATTCTTCTATTGTTTTTCCTCCCCCTCTCCTCCTAATTGACCTAGCGACTTGAAATTTGGACAAACCATTTTGATTGTGATTACCTAACAGGGAAAAAAATAAAGTCGCTAGGTCAATATCTTCCCCGCGAAAAACGCGAAGACGGTCCGCGGAGGATTCCCGCCGCGGCGAAATTCCGGGCGCAGTTTTTCGACCTTCAAAACGCAATATCTCGCGAACCGCTGGACCGATTTCGACTAACCAAAGTTCATTTTGTTTGTATTTGCGAGCCCTTCATTTCATCTCCTATAAACTGTTCCGATCGGGATAAAACTCGGTGAGTTATTCGCGAAAAACCCGTTTCCCCATATCTTTGAACGGTAATTCCCCCCCCCCCTTCCCACCTCCGGTAGTCTTCCCATAGTGATCATCTGAAAGAGGGCCCCGACTCTATAAAATAACCAAAAGGGAGAGTTCGTTTCCAAACCCAGATCTACTCCACTACATATATGCGAGGAATACCACAACCGCAGCATAATAAAAAAGCTATGGGAGGATGTCGGGAAGGAAAGGAAGGAAACAAGTACAGTAGAACCCCTCTCGTCCACCCTCGGCTGGTCCGCCACTCCGGTTGATCCGACCGTGCTCGAGCCGAACTTGTCCCGACTTGTCGGTGATTCATTGTTATTTACTTGCCTGTTATCGCTTTTCCGCTTTAGTGCTCCGTCATCTCTCGTATCGTTTCTGTCGTTGTGCGTGTTTTTTGTACTATACTGTGCAGTTCTTAGTGATTACTGTTCGTTGGTTTTAAGACAGTGTTCTTCTGTGTTCGTTACAGTATTTGTTTTACATTGTGTGTACAGTTGTGTGTTTTTTCAACATGTCAGGAGTGAAACGTAAACACTTTACTCTTTCATTAAATGAAAAATTAGCAGTGCTACAAAGACTGGACAAAGGGGAATCGCTCCAAAAAATTGCCAAGGAACTCAATGTAGGCGTTACGACAATAAAAGATTGGAGAAGAAATCGGAAAGACATTGAATCATATACAGTGACGATAGATGGTGAAAACGCTCTTAAGAATCGCAAAACATTGAAAAGCCTAAACTTGAACTGCTTGACAACGCATTGTGGATGTGGTTCTGCTAAGAAGGAACGAAAGGAACCCCGAAATCTGAGCCCATTATAAATAGCTTTGCACAAAATACTAGAAGCCGGAAGTGAGTTCGCAGCTAGTGAAGGCTGGATTGATCGCTGGAAAACCTGTCATGGCGTCCGGTTTGTTTCAATTTCTGGTGAAAAACTATCTGCCGAGGCGGCTAAGAAGTGTTCTGTGAAGTTTCAATAAATTGTCGAAGAATATGAACCGTTACCTTGCCAAGTCTATAACATAGACGAGTCAGGCCTAAACTATAAAATGCTGCCAAACAAAACGCTCGCTGCATCAAATTAAACCGTGGCAGGAACGAAACTTATAAAAGATAGGCTAACCATTACTCCTTGCAGCAACACTGATGGTACACATAAGCTTCCCCTGTTCGTTATTGGCAAATCTAAGATGCCTAGGGCATTCAAAAACATAAACTTATCTTCCTTGTCGGTTTATTGGACTCGATGGACTGCAATCTTTTCAAATCTTGGTTTTTCGACGAGTTCGTTCCATCTGTTGAAAAAAACTTGAAAGAAAACAAGCTCCCCGATCGTCCTCTATTGCTGTTGGACAACGCACCATCACATCGATCTGAGAAGCAATTAGTGAAAGGGGACATAAAAGCTATCTTCGTTCCACCAAATATCACATCACTTATCCAACCAATGGATCAAGGAGTTATAGAATGGTTAAAGAGGCGGTATCGCAGAAAGTACATCAGCTCAATTTTAGAAAAGTCCGAAGAAGGTTGTAGTAACATATTTGAAGCTATGAAATCCATCATCATTGAAGGTGCTATCTATACGCTTGCTGATTCATGGGAGTAACTTAAAACTGACACGCTGCGAAAATCTTGGAGTAAGCTTTGGCCGGAAGTTATGACCGAAAGTGGCCAGATCGAAGATGAGCAAAACAACGACACGCAGGAAATCGTTAAAGATCTACAAACTGTACAACCGAATGTCCCTGCCACTGAAGTCGAGGAATGGATTGCTCAGTGTGACAAAGCCTGTGAAACCAGTGAAGAGCTCAATTACAACCAGATTATTGCCGCTGTTTTGGAAAATAATGGTGAAGAAACTGTGAACGAGGACTTGGGCGGTTATGAACGCTTTTAATATTGCCCTTCAGTACATCGAGCAGAACTAAACCTCAACACTTATGGACATTTTGTGGATCAAGAAATGGAGGACCACTGCAGCTAAGTCTAGAATTTCATTTGCTAAACTTTTTTTCAAAGTAATTGTTTACTATAGGCTTACCTTCAATTTTTATAGTATAAATGTATGCACAGTAAATTATATAATATAATATTTTACATACTGTGAATCCACATTTTTCTGTACGGATTAGAGGGGTTCTACTGTAACAACATGTCAGTGGAAAACCAGCAGCCGTTTCCAATTTTAAATCTCTTAGAAAAGTGTTCAGGTTTTTCATTTACAATATTAATAATTATGGGAGAGCTACCATATACAGATATGACAGATCAAAGTTGACTAGTGCCTTATCAAGAGGTGGCGATGTCCTCATTGCCGTGATGAAATTAGCGATGTTTGAAATAACGTCAACTCTTTACTTGACTTAGTTATGGCCCACGAGCTGTGTAGCACTGTTGCTCTTGCTGATGATATACTGATTCCACCGAACTGGTGTCACCCACCCCTTCTGATTGAATTAACATTAGCCGAGCATTGCAACGGTGATAAATTTCTTTCCGATGCTTATTATTATCGCGACTTGAAATCAGCTACTTACATTTTCATTGAGCAATTATTGGATCAGGTTTGTTGCGACAACCTCTTTGAAAATAAAACTTTAGATCAAATGGTCAGTATCTTATACGATATTCTTTATATTGTTATTGACAATTGCGTTCCTTTTGAAGAGGTTCTCATCTAAGAGATTTCAGAGATGAAATCTTGCATTATCAGTAAAAAAGGTCTCACCAGAGATACAAGTCTTTCAACAGTGTCCACCACTATCTGACTAGACTTCGAGCACTGTCCAAAAAATCGCAATAAGGGATTAACAAAATTTCGTTGGATCATTCATTACCTGGGAATATGAAAGAGTTTTGACGTTTTGTCGATAGCAAACGGAAAACCGGTAAAATCCCCTCTGCGCTGTCATATAACACAAAGACTAGTTCTTCAGAAGACGAAGTAGCAAACCGTTTGCCCAGTATTTTTCATCAGTATATAGTGATGAATCGAAAGGTGAATCAGACTGTACTCTCTCCGGTCCCAGTTTAAACTTCTCGTCATGTATTTTGTCGATTTCCGATGTATACTCGGAGCTGTGTGCGTTGAACCCTTCTAAAGGACCTGACACTGATGGGTGGTATACCATCCTTTAGTAAACTAGTATACTAAAATACTGTAGCTTTACCTTCGCTCGACCTCTATTTTATATTTTTAATCGCTCACTTGCAACGGATATCTTTGCTGATGTCTGGAAAGTTAGCTTTAGATACCTCTATTCAAGTCTAGCCACAAGAGCCTGGTGAGTACCTATACGCCAATTGGTATTCCAAATTCCATCCCATAACTATTTTAATAATTGGTGTGTGACTTCTTAACACCTTCATTAAATGGAATTTGTGAAAATTGTAACAACCAGAAACAACTGCGTTTATAATAAATCCTGTAGATTTTAAATTACCGAAATTGTAATGAAAGGCCCTCCATCATGTACATTTATGGCAAATGCAAAAGTTCAGTTAGCAAGAGGATAAAATATAATAATCACAAAGGATTGAATTGCACCCCGTCGAAAGGCTGAAATCAGCGCGTAAAGAAACCAAAGAAAATCTATCTTCGCAGGCTAGCATATTGCTTCCAGGACGAAAACCTGGGAACAGCAGAGTTGCATTATAAAGAACAAGCCGTGAGAAACGCGAATTCAAGGGTTTCTCGAGAGGGAATTGAAAAATTGCAATTGAGCGAAACTCTATCAAGTAATGAATATACAGGTACACTAGTTACAAGCACAGTAAAGGTAATTGTCCAGCACAGGGAGAAAATGCAAAAATTGTAATAAGTTTAACCATTTTCATTCGTAATGTAAATTAAATGTACATGATATAGATTATAGAGGATCCTTTTAGTAGCGATTCTACGAAAGACAATTTTAACAGTACTCCGGATTCGCTTTTGATAGCTAATATATATAATACTGGGAAAAAAGGCAATGGACTGAAAAATTTAAGATAGAGAAATGTAACATTTTACCATTAAAGTATTTTAGGAAATTGGGCATAAATAAAAATGAATTAATTGAAACCAGAGGTAGATTGACTGGTTATAGTGGTCAGAAAATTAAATCAATAGAAATTTGTTATTTGTCTATTAGAAATAAGAAGTGTGATTGTTATATGGATTTTTATATTGTTGCCACCGATTTTAGGGTTTTCTGCTTGTGCATCTTTAGATTTAATAAGGAAAACTAATAATATACAAATTTGTAGTATAAGTGATTGGTGAACTGATAAAAAGTACGATTTTAGATACTTATGCTGATGTTTTTCAAGGTATCGGTGCACTCGATGGTCTCTATCATATTGAGTTGAAAGATAATGCAGCCTCAAAGATTCATCCTCCAAGGAAGGTGCCATTTGCTCTACATTCCGAATTGGAAAAGAAGCTGGAAGATCTAGAAGCTCAAGGTATTGTAAAGAAAGTGAAGGAACCAATGGAATGGATAAACAGTTTAGTAATAGTACGCAAAAAAGACGGTGCTATACGAGTGTGTATATATCCAAACGATCTAAATCAAGCTATAAAAAGTGAACACTTCCAGTTACCCACATTAGATGAAATTATTTCAAAAGCACATAGTTCAAATTATTTTAGCACAGTCGACTGTTCATCGGGGTTTTGGCAATTAAAACTTGATGAAAGTAGCAGTAAACTTTGTACATTTAATAATCCGTTTGGTAGATATTGTTTTTTATGCCTTCCGTATGGCTTATCACTGGCTCCTGACGTGTTTCAGCAGCGTTTAAAATAATTGATTCAGTAATTGGTGTCGATTTATTTGTCGATGATATATTAGTTTGGGGGACGAACCTGAGGGAACGTAATGAAAGATTAAAAACTGTGCTAGACATCGCCAAGAATAATTTTTAAAAAATTAAAAAATGTTCGTTAGCTCTAACAAAATTGAGATATATGGAAAATGTATTGTCACAAGGATTAGAAATTGTTAGTGATCGGGTAGAATCAATAAAAAAAGATGAAAGAACCAGAAAATATAAAGGAACTTGAAATATTCATTGGTATGGTAAATTATGTGAATCGATTCATTCCTAATTTTTCTGAAATTTCTGCTCCTGTAAGTATACTAATTAAAAGAGATATTCAGTGGAATTGGGGATATAAGCAACAAAATGCATTTGAAAAATTTAAAGGTTTTGCTTACAGAAACACCTATTTTGCAGTTGTATTCAATGAGTGATTCTATTGTTATTTCATTGATGCATCAAAATGGTTGTGTAGCAGTTCTATTACAAAAAGGAGTACCTGTTGTTCATAGTTCTAAGGCTTTTACAGTAACACAAAAGGGCTATGCCCAAATCGAGAAAGAAATCTTGGCTGTTTTGTACGCTTGCGAAAAGTTTCATCAATATATTTATGGTAGAACGGATGTTACAATAGAAAATGATCATTTACCTTTAATAAATAGATATAAAAAACCTTTAACTTTAGCACCTGCTAGACTGCAAAAAATGCTAATTAAATTACAACCATATACATTTAATTTAATCAAACGTTGACAGTAATAAATCTGATTATGAGTCACAATTATGTTGAATTACAAAAAAATTATCTATAACTGATACAAAATTACGAATAATTCAAAATGAAATATCAAAGAACTGTCATCTTAGTAAAGTAATCGATGTGATTAAGGTAGGTTCTCATAACATTAAATATAAATTGGAGAAATAATTGAAACTTTATTGGCCATACATAGAAGAGCTGGTTTATGCACAAGAACTTATTTTTAAGGGAGATAGAATTTTTATTCCAAAGTCATTGAGAAAGGATATTTTGTGTCATTATTGTCATCTGCAACTGCAACAACGTTAATAGAAAATCAGTTGAAGATATTTGACAAATTTGCGTCATTAGATAAATTGCAAACAGTTTTCGTTTTATAAAAAAGTGTAGAGTAGCGAAAGAAAACAGAAAATCGGGTTTACCGTCGGTCAGCGAAATCCGCAATTCTTTACTACAATTATGTAAATTAATGCAAATGACAGAATTTAAAGACGAATTTAAAAATTAAAGAAAGATCAACACATTTCAAAATCAAGTAAAATGACTAGTTTAAGTCCGTTTTTAGATGAAAACGAGATAATACGTGTGGGTGGAAGAATCAAACATTCGAATTTAAAATATGAAGCAAGGCATCCGATTATATTGGCACAGAAACATAAATTAACAAAGTTGGTTTTCGAACAAGCACACATACAATTATAGCACTGCGGTGCACAAACTTTATTATACGCAGTCAGAGAACGATTCTGGCCCGTAGCAGGAAAAAACACTGCGAAGAAAATTATTCATAATTGTATTAAATATAGCAAGGTGCAACCAAGAGCGTTTATTCCTATAATGGGTGACTTGCCACAGAATGGAATTAATCCAAACCCATCATTTGAAATTTGCGGTACAGAATTTGCTGGTCCGTTCTACATTAAAACTAGACAAGTAAGAAATGTTAAATTAACGATTTAAATCTGCGCCTTTTTATGCTTCGCAACGAAAGCTTGTCATATTGAAATCGTCAGCGATCTTACAACCGGTTCTTTTTTAGCATGTTTTAAGAGATTAGTATCCCGCAGGGGAAAGCCTTCACACGTTTATTCTGACAATGGATTAAATTTTGTAGGGGCAAATAATGAACTGTCAAATTTTCTAACAAAAAGTTGAACATAGAAAGAGGTTTACAAAGGAAAAATATAACTTTGCATGTTTCACCTGCGAGATCTCCAAATTTTAGAAGTTTGTGGGAAGCTGTAGTAAAATCGACTAAAACTCAATTAAAACGCGTTATTGTAGATGCTAATCTTTTATATGAAGAATTTTTAACGCTGTTGTTTCAAATAGTCTTGTCTAAATTCACGACCCCTTACCCCACTATCCAATGATCCTAATGACCTCGCACCGTTAACGCCAAGACACTTCTTAATTTGTCGGAGTATGACTACATTACCCGAATCAAATTATACGGACATCAAAATAAACCGACTTTCTCGGTGGCAACTGGTGCAAGCAATTGTACAGGGATATAGGCGCCGATGGAGCAAGGATTGGCAGCATAACTCAACTTCACCCTGGCAACGATGGAATAGTGCGAGTAGTGTCGGTGAAAACCCAAACGGGTATGGTGAAACGCGGAGTGAGAGCGATATGCCCTCTTCCGAAAGAAGAAAATGGGCAGTAAAAGCTTGACAGCTAATGTGAGCCTTTAGCTAAGGAAGCGTTTCATATTGTTAGAAGTACGTTAAGTTAGCATTAAGATTATTGAACTTTCAAAAATAAAAATAATAATTTGATTTACTGGTGCGAATTTTGCACACATTGATGTAATGTTACTGATGTTAAATTACTATGTATTTTGAAAAAGATTGTGTTTAAAACCTGTGGTGTTTCAACGCGGCAGCATGTTGGTGCTTGTGTTAGCGAGTTCCTGAAAAGAATCTGCAATCCGTCGAGACGATGACATCATTGGCGAGAAATGGTCATAAAATGGAATATTATACGATTTTTATAGAAACACGATGATGTAACTAGTTCAAGACTGTTGGTCAGAAGTGAGGCAAACGACACTTACTTGTTGTAAGCCGTTACCTCCTGTCGTAAAGCTGCGGCTCTGACAATCTAACAGTTTTAAATAAATGTTCTACTGCAATTATTTTATTATATTTTATTGAGTGCTAACTGTGTTCTAACACTTGCTGGCACAAACGGGTTCAGCGCACCCCGAGAGTAGGCGTTAGTAGGGGCAGTCGCCTCTTGTGCTTCACCTGGGAGGACGTGCGTGCAAGGGGATTGTAAAATAAAGCGAGTTGATATTTGAACGTGTTTTTGTCTTCTGAGAAATGATAGCGACATATAAAATACAGTCCACTACACCATATCGACGGGTGGTAACTGCACCTCAACAAATAGTCTTTTTTTAACCTTCACTATCGGGTTCGGAGGGAAGTTTGCGCTTGAGCCTGTGATGTATGTTTTGTCTACCTATACTGTAGTAGATTGCACCATCGCACTCGCGGATGTTTTTAAAGAATTTGCTTGAACTTTCACTTATAATACCATGAGTTGTCAAAGTTATGTCGCATATTTTTGTTGTGGTATCACGAATGTCCATTGCGCTTAGGTTCGAGCATAATGCATAATGGACGTGAGTCGTGATACCGCCGCAAAAATATTCTACTTAACTTTGACTAAGAATGGCATTCGAGGGAAAATTCAATGAACCAAACTGCTTTTCAAATTAGTTTTCAGTAAATTTAGCAACAAACTACGCAATTTCTATAGTAACAGAACACTAATACTGACTTTTTCTAATAAAAATCACATTGTTTAAAATAGTCACTTGAATACTTTCTATGAAGATAGATCCACTGATATTTTTTTGATTGGTCAAGAAACGTCAAACTTCTGGATTTTCATAGGTCACTTTTTTGACAGATGACTCGAATAGTCACTGATATACTTTTGAACTGTAGGCATTTCGAGTTCATAGTGGAGTTGTTCGTTCCGGATGTACCATGGGGCGTTCACCGCTATTCTGAGAATTTTATTTTGAAGGCGTTGTACTTTTTGAATGTTGGATTTAGCTGTGTTTCTCCAGATCGATGATGCGTAGAGAATCAATGGCCTTATTATAGATTTGTATATCAGGGTGGCACATTTAGTCTTAAGTGAAGATTTCTTATTTATGATAGGATGCAGTTGGACTAGTCTCGTGTAGGCTTGGTTGAGTTTGAGATTCACATGAAGATACATGTGAGCCGTGTATGAAAGAGTATCCCTAGGTACTTGACTGCAGCGTCAGTGGGGTTCCATGGGATAATGTTTTGATTGATTGTGAGGTTTAGAGGGTTTATGAATCACCTTAGGGAGAAGATTTTTGCTTGGCATTTGCTTGGGTTGATTTGTATGTTCCATTTGTTATAGCTAGGCATCGGATTTTCATGCATTTGTATGTTTTTCTTGCAAATAGAAAACGTAAACTAACTTAAATTAAAATGCGTTCATCAGAATTTATATCACATACGGAAATTTGAATCTGCATATAACTGCATATTTCGAAGATTTCCAGAAATACATGCATATTTTTAAAATATTCTGTTTTAATGCAAATTTTATACCACTTGAAAGATTTAAACCTTCTAAAAACTACCTTTAAATTGCGAATGCTAGTAGCTCGGTAATCTTTGTTAGACTTAATAGCCCGCAAAATTCAGATATTGCCGAACATAAATACTCAATATTTTCTTCCAGAACAGATTTTAATTTTAAACTTTTAAAAGGTTAAGTAGAAAGTACAAACTGATCTTACGTATTTGTTGTGCTTTCTTGAATAGCTATTGATCGTTTTTTGAATTCTATTTTGGTTAACTTTATCCTAACTAAAATGCCCTTGAATAATGCTAATACCTAAGGCTAATACCGTTGCTATCAATCAACGCTAATACCTATCGTTCAAGGAGGGATTAGACATTTTAAACCCTGGAAATTCTAATACTTTACATCTGCACAGTTACCTGAAATAAACATTTCCTACATTTTTACTTGGTTGAAGTTTGCCAAAAGCGAGTGTTAGTTTAATTTCACCTCTGTAACTGCAAACATGGGTAAGGAAAAACGTCCTGTTTCCGTTGTTTTAAGAAGTTATGTGCGGGAGTTCGGTGTTTTCACTAGTGATGATAAAGTCTTGTATTGCAAAGCGTGCGATGATAACGTGAATTACGCTAAACGTTTTCAAGTGACTTTACATTTAAAAACAGTTAAACATTTAAAATGCGTGGCTTTACGAAATAAAAAGCAAGCGTTATTGCCAACGTGTGTTAATAGTGCTACTAACAGTGGTAGCAAATCAACGAAATTCAATAACAAATTATGCAATGCATTAGTAGCTGCTGATATTCCATTCAATAAACTTAAGCACTCACTGCTTCCAAATTTTTGGAACAAATTGCCAAAATGCCTATGCCGAATGAGTCCACTTTGAGGAAAAATTATGTTTATGTTTTATATCAAGAGACTATAACATCAATTAGAAGAGAAATAGGGGATAACTACATATGGGTTTCTAAAGATGAAACAACTGATATCCTAGGAAGGTAGGTACTTATTTTTTTAAATTCTATTCTTTTGTTAACGTAAACTGTCCCCTTTCATGGAATCTTGCAATTTAATTCACATAATTTACTAGGAGCGTTCAAATATGAATTATAATTTGAATTGCGTGCCAGAAGACAAAGACATGTATAGAAGTTGTATACATTAATTAATGCTCTGGAACAAGTCCTAACTTCATTCAGTCGTTAAGTCGTCACAATTCATTTTCGTTCAATTGACAAGCATGAGTGAAGTTGGAGGGCATTCAAGCCTCGAACAACTCATTACTAGTAAATTTCTTATCAACGAAGATATCAAACCATAAGAAATTTTTGTAAAAGTTAAAAGACAGTTTGATGCGCATTCACTATTAGACACAAGCGTTTACAAAAGGAGTAAAGCGTTTAAAGATGGCTCCAAAGGCGCCGAGAATGAACAGTATACTTAATGTTATGTTATTCCTGTTTTTACTGAAAAATACGACGTAATTCTTCTATCTGAAGCTTGGCTAACTGGTGACTTCTTTGATAGTGAACTTGGATTGACAGACTACAATATATTTAGACGTGATCGTTCTGTACAAACTAGTGAACATGAAAGAGGTGGCGGTGTATTAATGGCGGTTAAAAAGTGCTTACATTCAAGTCAAATAATGATGAACACTATTAGAGCTGAAATGTTATTCATTAAACTTACCATAGATAATACAATTTTTATTATCGGAAATATTTATATTTCCCCGATCTCTCATCTATCGGTTGATGAGTCATACTGTGAGGAATTACTTAACATTCCAATAATACAAGATAAATCAACAAAATTAATTTTATTTGGTGATTATAACTTACCAAATACTAAATTTATGAATGATGAATATGGAGTTGATGTGATAGGGCCCACATCTCAACAAGTAACAGTACTAACTGATACTATGGGTTTTATAAATCTGAGTCAAGCAAATGAAATAATAAATGTAAATAATGTCTTGACCTAATATTCTCTAATGTTGAAAATTTAAAAGTGAATATTTCGACAGAAATTTTACTATAGATGTGCATCACCCACCACTGGAAATTGAAGTGAAACTAAATGAATCTCCAGTTCCAATGCATTTTGACTATTACCATTATAATTTTAAAGCAGGTGATTATATCGGCATGAGTACGTTTATCTCCGCGTTTAGTTGGAACGACATTATTAACGACGATATTAATTCAGCAATTAATAATTTTTATGATGTTTTATATGAGGCTATGGAGAGATGTATTCCAAAAAAGAGGCTTAAACCACCAAAATACCCCGTTTGGTTTACTCATGAATTGAGAGCAGGCATAGTACAAAAAAATATTGCCCATAAGCAATTTAAATCTTCTGGCAATTGGTCCGATTATCTGGTATTTTCTGATTTAAGAGAACATTGCAAGAAGATATCCCAACAGTGTTACAAAGATCACCTATCAAATCTAGGGTGTGAATTAGAAAAAGCGAAAAAATGTTGGAGTTATATAAGAACTAAGAAGAAGCGACATCTCCTTTCCAATGTCATGACATTAAATGAAAATACAGGATCATCCCCAACAGAAGTAGCTGATTTATTTGCAGTCCACTTCGCACAGATTTCTTCAAATGAGTTCTATCCTGCCCCAAGCTTGGGTACCATAATATAGATAGTATGGAAATCACATCTGATGAAATAC
This sequence comes from Agriotes lineatus, assembly GCA_940337035.1. Taxonomy (NCBI): domain Eukaryota; kingdom Metazoa; phylum Arthropoda; class Insecta; order Coleoptera; family Elateridae; genus Agriotes; species Agriotes lineatus. The sequence goes on from CALNHX010001458.1 coordinate 223,812, forward strand.
TTGAAAGTCTGAACCGCCTAGATTGTCGTAAGAACCCTGGACCTGATGGAATCTTTCCCTACATGCTGACACAATGCAGACTTGTCTTTAAAGCAGGGAATTTATCCTGATTTGTGGAAAGCTTCCTTTGTAGCAGCAATTTACAAGAATGGTAATAGATCAAACATAAAGAACTATCGATCTATATCAATTATATCACAAATTCCCAAAGTATTTGAAGCCCTAATAACAACGCAGTTAACTTCCATATTTAAAAATTATATAGACCCTATGCAACATGGATTTATGAGAGAAAGGTCTACAGTGACTAATTTAATTTTATATGAACAGTACATATTGGATGCTTGGGGGAAAGGTCAGCAGGTAGATTCGGTATATACGGACTTCTCCAAAGCATTCGATATGGCGAATCACAACAGTACTATATTAGCTGCAAAATTATATGCTATGGGTATTATGGGAACTCTGTTATGGTTTAAGGCGGTAGGGTACCACAAAAACATACATAAAATATTGTAGGTATTCATAAACATTTTCAAAGTTGAAAGAATTCTTGATATGTCAAAATACGTATATAATCAAGTAAAAGGTAGTTATCTTTAAAAAAAATTGTTGTTGCCCCAGATAAATAAAATAAGATCAAACACACTTACGACGTTACTAATTAACATTCCGGCAAATTATAGAGATATTATTAATTGTTGATATTTACTCTAGGACTTAACATTATCATAAGTACAAAAACTTTGTTTATTTGACGGCAATTAATTATTTTCTAGATTATAGAGTTTTCCTATAAATATTGATATATATCTTAAAGTAATTCAGCAATAAAAATAAAACTTCCTCAGCTCCTAAATAATTTATATTTAAAACTATCTATATAAAGAAAACTTAATTACCTGTGGAAATTATTAAAATATTATGCTTTAATTGTTTTAAATATTTGAATCACTTTAGAATAGAAAGAGAACAACCTTAACAGAGATAGAAAATACCGCTTAAACTTGCAGGTAGACAGGCCTGGAGACCCGTACTAAGGGGCTTTAGGGTTTTGGCCTCGGTGAAAGGCTTTGGTATTTCTAATGCGAAATGTAAAATTCTCAAGCAATTATTGCAAAGTTTTACATTTTATCTGAGACAGTCTTGATAAATTTTATACACAACTGTATTTTTAATTAAACAATAGAAAAATTTAATTAGAATATTATGACGTTTAAGCAATGCCACAAAAACCTATATATATCTAGAAACATTTTGTTCTTGTATTTTTCCTCATCATTAAATGTATACTGGGACTCCATACTCTAATTTATTAAATTTATCATTCATAAAAAGCAGGCACTTATTACTGATCTCGACTGTATGCACATAGTACTAATCTAGTATTCCGGAAATTCAAGCTGACACAATAGGACAATCCGCGAATGCGCTCTGGTATGACGTAAGAAGAGATAGATTAACAGCTTCGGATTTCGGAAAGGTTTGCTTACGCAGAAAAACTACTTCTTGTCATGAATTAATAAAGGGAATGCTCTATACAGTGTCTACAAAGGATGCAACAAATCTTCCAGCGCCTCTAAAATATGGAAGAATGAACGAAAACCGTGCAATACAATTATTTACTGAAAAAATGGGGTTACAG